>BQNB010012133.1:0-48049 GCA_026074375.1 Tanacetum coccineum
GGTTTCTTTTAAATATATCTCTTATATATTGATTACACATATCACAAACACCCCCATTGTCCCACTTAACATTTAATTAGTCTAAAATAAACTCTTACAAGAAAGCATAAATTGTGCACTCTTAAGTTAACTAGAAACATGAGGTGTTTAGACTTTAGGGTCCGTTTGATATGTGACTTTAGAATAGATTTTGAAAGATAAAGATATAAAATTTGTTTGGTTACCTCTTTCGCTTTAAAATTGGGAACCACTACCAAAAAAAGTACAATGTTTCAATTCTGACTATGATGAATCGGTTTAGACAAAAGTGTGGGCTCATATTTATTTTTGTTCTTTTTCACAAACCTCTCTTTTCTCTTTAATAAAAATTAATAATTTTATACCAAAAATCAATTATAAAATATAAAATAATTATTTATCACTTAATAATATATTTTCTCTCATCTATTTTTCTTTTCTATCCCAAAACTAAATCCAAATTCTAATCATAACCCAAATTTTAATCCAAACCTATTTACAAACCAAACGGACCCTTAGATTATATGTACTGAATATATAACATATATAATTTAACTAAGTATATAGCAGTTCGTCAAATACATTTAAAATTAAGGGTAAATTACACTGTTGGTTCCTAAACTCCACCCCGTTTGCCCGTTCAGTCCCTCGTTTTGAAAATCGGTGGAAATGATCCCAAAAGTGGTCATTTTGGTGTGTGTTTGATCCAAGGGATAAACGATCGTTATGTGTCTCCGTTAGTGATGGTTTTATGGTAATTTCGCACAAAAAATGACTTACACTGTTGGTCCCTCGTTAACTCCTCATCTAAATTCAACAACATCAAAAACAGATCATCACATCAAGAACGGGTCATCACCCATGAACCACAAATGCTCTTTACTCAATGCAACAACTTCTTTCCTTTTTTATTAACGTATAAAATCGAACAAGCCTTTCACACAACAACTTCCCTTTACGGCGTTTTCTCGTGACAATGTGAGGTGCTTGAGACATCAACTTTTAGCCACACCAGCCAACCACCAACTTAAGAAAAGATTGTCGAAACACTATTTTTTTCAAAAAACATTCTCGAGCAACAAAATAATATCAAAAGAAGAGGGGTCGTTTGATTTAAGAAAGAGGTGGTGGCGTTAGTAGCACTGTGGTGATCTCCCGCGCAACATGCGGGTCGCAAAATGATAGAATCTAAAACTTTTGATAGGGAGAGAATAAAGATATGGAGACAATAAAGACCTTGATGAGTCATTGAAAATGAAAATAATAGTACACGTAGGTTTAGGATGATGGCATTGGTGGCATCCAATATATCTATGCCGATATATTAATCTTTTCCCTTTTAAGCTTGAGTAACTATTAGGTGGAAGGAAAGCTGTAAAACACAATATTTTTGGTCACGAGAAGTAAACAAAAGGGAAGTTGTACACTATTTAGCATTATACACTCTTTCCTTTGTTGGATACTATATTACGAGTATTTATTTTTACCTACATGACATTTGGTCTAGTTTACATAAAACACAATATTTTTCAATGTCACATGAACAAATCGGCTTAACGACAACAAAATTTCTTTATTTCATGTAAACGACATTTAGAATAGATGTATCCGTGTAGATGTCCATAAAATAAAAATTGATTCGTAATTTATAAAATAAATAGATATGTCTTACTTATTACCTCAATATGTCGAACATAAACTACTTACAAAAAACTAAATCATTTATCAAGAAAATTGTATTAAAGTACTTGTCATTAAAGTGAGCATAAAGGACCGCAGACCGAATCGAACCGAAAAACTGGCCCGAACTTGATCGACTGGACCGGATCGAACCTATTTTGATCCGATCATCACAGTTTGCCTCATGTTTGGTCTTCCGTCCAGTTCGATCTCACGTACAACCGACCATTTTGCCTTCTCGGACTGGACCGATCTAAGAATCGGACCGAACCAAACACATTCGTTCTGGTCCTTGATCCGTTGTTTTAAGCTAAATCAGTCTCAATTCGGTCTAAGTTTGACCCAGTGCTCACCCCTACTCGTAATTAGATAGTTTAACGACAATTGTGACTACTGTTACTAAAATATAAATAGGAAAGAGTCTAATTTAATTCACGTTAAATATAATCAATTCTTAATTCGTATATTACATTTAGCATTATACACTATTTAGCATTAAACACTCTTAATGTAAAAATATAGTAATATTTCTAGAAAAAATGGTATTGCAAGAAAAGACCAAATAAACTACTCCCTCAGTCTCAAAAATATTTAACCTTAAATATTTTTATTTGTGTTATATAATATTTAATGAAAAATATATGAATTGATTGGTTTTTAAATGTATTTTCATAATTATGATTTTCATCAAGTATTATATAACGCAAACAAAAATAATTAAGGTTAAAGTTGAAAAAAAGACTTGAAAAGTCAATAAGGAAGAATAATTTTGAAACATAAGGAGTAGAAATAATCAATACTAATTTGTCGCCTAGTATTGGACTATTGGCACTAACCCATATACCATTTTCCCACTTTCCTTAGGCTGGACGGAGTGGTGCCAAACTCACCTTGGTGAGTTTTCACTCGCGCGCGAGCTACCACTCCGATGGGAAACTCATCTCGGTGAGTGGCAATTTGCATGGTGAGTTTGAAGGGTTTTGATCGGTGCTATGGTGAGTAACTCACCGAATGATGAGTTTAAAATGTGTGGGCCCCCAAAATTTTTATACCGTTACATATATAAAAAAAAACTTTTTTTTAAACTCCACTTTTTATCTATAAATGCCCACTACTTCAACCATTTTAAAACACAATTCTTCCAATTTATATACAATCTCTCTAAACACATTTCACACCCTATTTTACTTTAAAAAAAATGTCTCAACAAAACACTTCCCGACCCAACAAATGTCAACCAAGAAACCCCAACCGAAGCAATCCACCGACACCCGATGGCACGTTTACGCTCCGAAACCCATCACCGAACACGAACTTATTACGACCACAATCATACTACAACCAACCTTACCCAAACCAACCATACCGAAACCCGGCGCCGGCACCGGCACCGGAACAATACGGGTTTCACGGTTACGGTTCACAACCAAACGCGTTTCATGAGTACTCGTCCCAACCTTCCTCGTTTCCATTTAGCCACCAAGACTACGTCTCACAAAATCAAATGGGTGGTTCGTCATCACAACCACGCACGGATCCACCCTTGTCTCCGATTAATGCATTTTTGCTAGGAGACTTGTACACGCCTCAATTATCGGACTCTATTCAAGAGAACACCAGTTATTGGCAAGAACCCAATCCCGACGATTGTCCGGTTGAACAAGTTGCGACCTCACCAACGAAGAAGAAGAAGGCAACTCGCAACCGCCAAAAGAGGGTGACTCAAACCGAGCCTGCACCCCGACAGACTGCTTGGACAACTAGAAGAAATTGCGTTGGCTAAAGGTTGGAGTTCCGTTTCTAAAAACAGCGAGCATGGTAACGCGAGGAAGAAAGATGGCTTTTGGGTTGAAGTTTTTAAGTACGTAGAGAGCAAAACAAAACAGGAAGGTCGTCGGACGTACGATATGTTCGGTATTGTGGAATATACAGTAACGTAATGCTTATGCGCAAGAGAGTGGAGCCGGAGACGAAGATTACATTCAAAAGGCAATGATTCACTATCAAGCTGAGTGTGGACTCCCTTTTAAATTTCGTCATTGTTGGGAAGTTTTAAAAGATAGTCTCAAATTTCAAGAGATAGCATTTCCAAACTTCAACCAAGGTTCCCAGGGAAGTAGCAAGAGGCATAAGTCATCTGGTTCTAGTTCGTTCAACGCAGAATCTGGGGACGCTAGTATTAATTTGAATAATACTGTTAACGATAAAGATGATGTGCAGGAAATTCGACGACCAGAGGGCAGGGACAAAGCGAAAGCTGCTGCGAAAAATAAAGGGTCCAAAGCGTCGGGATCGTCAACTATGAATGATGATGCACTGGATAGGTTGATGGTAACCGAGATGACAGCTGCCGAGGTTGCACAACGCGAAAAATTTATGGAGCTCAAAATGAGGGAGGTCGAATGTCGTGAAAGAGAGATTGCAGCTGCGGAGTATCAAGCACAACAAGAAGACATGAGGTTATATCTCCGGCCATACGAATACTTAAGCGGGGAGCAACGATTAGTAATGGATGCAATAAGGGCACAAATCAAGGTGAAATATAACTTGCAGTTTTAGTTTACGTTTATGTTTTAATTTATCTATGTATCGTTGCGTTTTAATTTATCTATGTATCGTTTAAGTTTTTAATCTATGAATAAAAGTTTTTAATTTAGTTAACGTTTTTATTAATTTCGTACGTTTACGTTTACGTAAATATTTATTTTTTATAGTTTATGAATAAAAGTATTTAAATTAAAAAAAAGGATGAGTAAGGTGAGTTGTAATGTGAGTTTTATTTGGAGAAAGAAAGCTGATGTAGCGCTGACGTGTCAGGTGGGTTTTTCACCACCACTCCATCCAGCCTTATATTCTAGCTTCTCACTCTTCTTCTCCGATATTAATTCTGACGAACCAGACATTTGGAAAAATAATAACAACACTAAAATACATTGTTATTGTTGAGATACTCATAAAATATTCATAATGGCACTCATCTTTTTTTCTAAATTTGTTTACTTTTCAAATAATAACAATGTTTTGTGTTGTTATCATATTCTTGTTTGGGGCGACGCCCCGTACCACATACGTGGCGCAGCCCGTGATTTTCCGGTAAGATCGAGCTCTTTAAATGGTCATCGGAAAATGCAAGTTGACATGGCGACGACCGCCGTTTCAAGCATGTCGGTTTACCATCACCACCGACCACCCGTCTTTGCATCTACCCAAAAATCAATGCAACCATATCACCGTTCCAGGTTGAAGATTAACGATCAATATTCTAAACGATTCCCCTAAGCTGTTGTTACTCCGACCCTTCACCGACACCTATTCCAGCGCCACAGCACCCACCGTTTCCAACAAGGTCACGTTGTTTTCGGCAACTTTTTACCTTTGTAATAAAGAAAGCAAGGGATGGTGTAAAGTTGTGTTGTGTGAATATCGTCTCAGCTGTTAAAAAAACTAAACGGGCAGATTTTATATAATAAAAAGAGATCATAGTAATTTACTTTCAAATTAAATAATAATTTATATTTTTAACAAGTCAAATGATATATAAAAAAGGAAATAGTAAAAAAGATTTTGAGTGGGGGTGGTGGTGGTAGTGGTGGGCGGTGATGAAGATGTTGAAGAAGGAATGTGTGTGATAATGTGAGGGTGTCTGTGTTTAATATATGCTGGTGAGTGAAACCTGTTGAGATTTTTGAGTCAGAGAAAAGTGAAAAAACAAAAAAAATTAGAAATTACTAAACTCCTCATCGTTGAAAAGTCAAATTAACACCTGTTACGTATAACGGGGCTCGAAGGACCAAACGGGTAACAAAAATCGACTTGAGGGATTAACAACATCGACTCCCGTTATCTATGAACTGAATCCGCGATCGAGCCTAACCATAGGGATGAACGATGTAATTTACCCTAAAATTAATAATCCAAAAATAAAACTACTTCTGACTTATATTTGTAACTGCATCCCACATGCAGATCCAAATGGAAGCTAACATATGTGTTGCCAAATCTAAATTCATATATTTCAGTGCATCCATGTAAAAGTAATGGGATAGGATATAAAAATCCTTCAAAAACTACCATTTGTCCTCCTCCCCCCTCCCACCCTCACCCTCACTCCCCCGCGCTCATGTTTTTGGGTTTTTTTAATTTTTTAATTTTCATAATTTTGTTTATATTATAAAACTGTAAAACGCAGAGTGCAAAACAAAAAATATAAAGTTTAATAAGTCAAAATTATTAAACAGTCAAAAAATACAAAACAGAAACTAATAAAACATTGTGTCGTACTATAAAGAATCACAAGTGGGTGAAAGTATAAGACGTGTACCTTTTAGGTGGGACAGGAGTATACCAAGAGTGGTACCAAAAAGTAACTGTTATAGTAATAATTACCTGGCAAAAAATTCGGCATTTATCACTTCTGTAGCCTAGTACTCTTATGCTCCTTCATATTATAGCATGGTATCCGCATAAAACAACGGTTTTCAGGGCATTAAAAATGAAAAAAAAACTAAAAATTAATAAAATATATCATGTTGAATTAAAAAGCACAAAATTTTAAAAAATATGGTGAAATTAAATCATAAAAAAATAAATTGATAATAAGATATTTCAATTTAAAAATAAAGATGATTTTTTAATCAAGAAGTGACATATGTCACTCTAAGAGTCTAAGATGTGGTTCCCAAAATGAGACGGATGGTAAAAATTGCACATCTTATATTTTCATAATAAGTAAGTTTAAAAGTCTGAATTTTTAAGTATTTTTAAAAATAAAATGTTGTAAATGCTTTATAATATAAGTATAGAAGAGTACAATTTAAGTCTATTAATGGATAAATGGTTCGATCCATGTGACATTCCTTTCTCGGTTAACAAAGGTAATATAACTCCTTTTTTTTTGTTAAAGGTTAACCGGTAAAATAAGATATGTCAATCTTATTTTGGTTCTTATGTTGTGTCATGTTTACTTGGAGGTACTTGTTTCATGAAATTGATATGTCAATCATATGTGGGTTTTTTGTTTCAAGCACAAATGGTGCTTTTTTTTAACGGCGAATTTATTAAAACTAGCAAGGAGTTAAAAAAAATTACCAACTAATGGAGCTAGGATTTTTCATCCAAGAGTTTCAATCTAAAGAGTTCCAAACTAATGGTGCGTTCTTATTTGCCCATGTAAGAGATGTTGGAATTCACCTACATCATTTGTACTTAAACGTTTTTTGTGTGTAATACATTTACCGGGGTGGCCTTTTACAAAAAAAACTAATTGATTTTCACCTTTTTAGACGTGTATTTTTTTTTTGTTGGAAATCAATAATACTTGTTAATGTTATTTTATGTAAAACTTGTGAAATTAGGACTTCTATTTATTCACAATAGGCTACACTCTATTTTACCCCTCCTACCGATGTGTGATAGAAAATAAAGTATTCATTCACTTTAAGCATTGGTATCAAATGCTTAACTTTGAAACTTTGATATCTCACTCGCATAAACTCCATTTAGGACACACAAAGGGTCATCATGAAGCTCTTTTATGTAGTTGGAAAGGAATACCACGAGTACAAAGATGACAAATAGTGAAATTATTTGGAAACCTAGACGTGCCATTAAAAATGTTGGAAAGTAAATATTTAAGTGGGTTAGATTTAAAAAATTCAAAACGGGTCGATTGTGTTGAAAATCAACTAGAGTGTATTAGAAAAATAAAACTTGTTTAATAACTATCCAATTTGTACATTTAAACAGTTTAGTAATAAAATTTCAAGGGTTTGAACTTGTAGACATTAAAAATGTGTCTGTGGGTCACTCCAATCCAATCCGACCTTGCCTATTTCAATCCATATGTTACCCGTTTTGACATGTTATGTTACCAACTCGACCCGTCTATAAATAATAAGATACTTACCAAAGGAGATAGAAGCGTGGCCAACAGACTAAGCAGAAAACCTTCACCAGGCTTATGAACCATAAGCTCGGAGAAGCGGTTTAAGTACAAATATTGCAGTGGAATTCCCCATGGACTAAAATCAGGTAGCTTCCATCTGTCTTTCCTGTATACAACCGTACATGGATTTTCTGTTCCTGAAATAATTATGTATAAAGATGAAGAAAAATTATGCATACATATTGGGTCCAGTTAAACATATAAGATATCATGATCATTTGTGAAACTAACCGTTTACTGAGGAACACTCCATTGCAATATCCAACCCTTGTTTTTGAAACCCCACAACAACAACTCTCTTCCCCTTAACAAATTCTTCAGCTTTTTCATGTTCCATGGCAGAATATTCCATGGAGTGAATCACTTTTCCTCGGAACACTTCAGGGCCAGTTCCTGTAGCAAATTCTGGTATGTTTGGAACATCTTTAAATCTTCCAACACACAATATCACAAAATCTGCATCATGAACCTTTGTTTGACTTTCATTGTTGTCTACAGTAACTTTCCATTTGCCTATAGGATAGGTTTCGTGCAATCCACTCCAATCTGCCCAACTGAACGATGATGGGCCTTGGTAGTCGATTTCCTTCACTAGAGAGTTAAATTGTATGTGTTTGATCAAGTCAAAATGAGTAGCATAGGACCGAAGATAGTTAAGAAGCTGGTGTTGAGTAGGGAAGTCTTCAGTCACTGAAGCAGGCCATGGGAAGTCAGCAAACTCATACATCCCTTTGAATGTTTGTAGCCTTGTGGTTTTTATGGTTTTAGCCCACACGCCACCAATATCACCCATTGACTCAAACACAATAGGTTTGAAGCCTTTTGAGAGACAGTATTTGCATGCTACAAGACCACTGATTCCAGCTCCAATGATCACCACTTGCTTCTGCTCCATGAGATTAGGATTGATATTTGATTTTTGGACTCTTCTTGGTAATGAGAGTGATAAGAACTAGGACCAATACCAAAGCATTTTTATTCCTAGTGTTTTGGCTATGGGTGTTGTTGCGTTGTTATACAATACGGAGTATTATATTGCCTTGGGATTACCAAATTTATCTTTTAAGAAGCATATCGAAATCAACTTGTCTGATTGTCAACATTTAATAATCATAAATAGCAAAGTTTAATTTTTAATGTTAGTTTCAAGTTTCAATAATACATATTTGACGCCTGGCCGTCTAGTTTAATGAGAACTAGCAGGTATACTCGATCGTTGGCCGGCGGGTTTATTAACTAGAGAAAAATTAAAAAGAAGTTCCCGGTCAAGCTCGGCTCATTTGTTTTTATCGGTTTTGATATGTCTTTGCTGGTTCGTTTTCGGACAACTTTTATTGACTAACCGAACCGGTAGCGACTCCGGTTCCTGGTTGAACTTGTTTGTCCGGTCCGATTTTCATAACTATATGCACAATCAACCTGTTATCATATAAATTGCATGAAGCTTTATGAGTTTTATTAGTTTGTATAATGTGTATAATAAAATGTATTTTTTATTTTTATTTAATGTACTTCTAAAATTCAAATTATATATCACATCTAATTTAACACTAATATCGAAGTTCTGTCAAAATATATGATCTTTAGCCTGGAAGTTCTTGAGGGACTAATGTTGTATATGTTTGGAAGTTGTGTATGCAGGATTATAAGTTTGGAGGTCTGTTTAGCAGCTTGGAGAAGTTGAGGGACTGTTGTTGTCAATTCTGGAATCTTGGATGATTAGCTGGGCTATATAAAGACTTCTTATCCCTATTTAGGGTTTTTATCTTTCATTATTGTTTTGATATTGCTCTCGAAATTTTCTCTCAAGTTTGTATAAGTTCTGGTGATTGAGATCATCTTGATCTTTTGGGTTTCTGGGTTTGATTGTAATAGAACTATTGATAAATAATCAATAGGATTACACCAGTGTAGCTGTGGTAATCTTTTGGGCGTTTAATAAAGTTTTATTTGATCTTGGTTTGAATTGAGATTCAGGTAGTGTTTGTTGAAATCTTTGTAAATCTTTTCAAGTTCAAACACTAAACATCCGTACTAAAATTGACATACGTATTTGTCAATAAGTAAAAAACTTTTCCCGTTTTTTGGAATGGAAAACATATATACTTGGCTTTCCAACCATATAGCAATTCATTTATAAAACTTCAGTAATCACATGTGAAAAAATCGAAGTTGGCAAAAATCACATGTGATTTTATTTGTTTTATCCAAATTTGACGAATTAACTAGACTAATCTACAATTCGAAATAATGTGTCATATATGGTTGGAAAACTATGAATGTCTATTTTTTTTAAATGGTGAAAGTTTTAAAATATTGTAAAAAAAGTTTATTACATGTTTAGGTATTCGAATATTCAAATTAATGTTTAATTACATATTATTTCTCATGTAAGTTTCAACAACGAATGAAAAAAGAAAAAACAAGACGAAAACACGTAAAAAGTGTGAAAAAAACAAAAAACAAAAGTTTGTCGGAAATATATCAAAGTGTCCATCTATATAAAGATAATTAAATGTTCTCGACTAACGGTTTAAGTGATATTAATATTTTAAAAAAAAATACCAAAATGATAATGGGATTGTTAAAAATAAGTCGTTGAAATTTATCCCTAAGTATATGAGTAAATGTTTAATATATAAATAAGAGTTAATTGCATAAATCGCCTATGTGATTTGTCGGGTTTAATAAAATTGGTCCCTCAAAAGAAAATCTAACGGATCTTCTCCTTGTGGTTATGACTCGTATCGCGTTCGGTCCCTTAACCACTAACTCCGTTACTTTGACCGTTAATTGCTGGTTTAGATGGTGGAAATGACATAAATACCCTCATGAGTGTTTCATAAATGGTCCATGTGGTTTTGATGTGTTTATCTTTTTTTAATTTTTTAGTTTTTTAGTTTTTTAATTTTATTATTATTTTACTTCTTTTTAATTTTTAATTTTTTATATGTTTAATTACTGTATTTTTTTATGTTTTTATATGTTTTGTACGTTTTTGAACTTTTTCAACTGTTTTTGTCAGTTTTTATCCGTATTGGAACGTTTTTCGTCCGTTTTATACTTTTTTGTATGTTTATCGAGTTTTTGCACTTTTGTACGTTTTCATCTGTTTTTGCCAGTTTTTATACGTTTTTCGTCCGCTTTTGTACGTTTTCGTATGTCCTTTTTACGTTTTTCAAGGTTTTTGTACGTTATCATCCGTTTTTATCAGTTTTCATACGTACAAAAACTTAGAAAACTCTAAAAAAAAATCTAATCAAGTATAAATAAAGCGTTAAAATGTAAAAATAAAATCAGTTCAAGTATAAATAAAACGTAAAGAAACGTATAAAAAGCGTACATACAAAAAGCGTTAAAAATGTATATATATAATCGGTTCAAGTATAAATAAAACATAAAAAACGTTAAAAGGCGTATAAATAAAATCGGTTCAAGTAAAAATAAAACATTAAAAACGTATAAATAAAATCGGTTCAAGTATTAAAAAAACGTTAAAAAGCGGTTCAAGTAAAAATAAAACACATAAATAAAACGTATAAGAAAACATACATACAAAAAACGTATAAATAAAATCAGTTCAATTATGAATAAAACGTTAAAAACATATAAAAAATGTATAAATAAAATGTATAAAAAACGTTGAAAAAAACATATAAATAAAAATAAATAATAACAAACAAATTAACGCATGAACTAAATTTCTAATATCTAACAAACCATAGGGACCATTTAAGAAACACGTATGAGGGTAGTTTGGTCATTTCAGTCTTTCAAACAGTCAAACTAACAGAAAAATCCGCCAAATGACCAAACCTGATACGGTTCAGAATCTCAGGTGGAGCATCTGTTAAATTTTCTTTCGAGTGACCAATTTGTTAAACCCGACAAACCACTGTACAATTTATGCAATTAACTATATATATATACTTATAAGCATAATCTTAGACACGTCTTTTATATAATAAAAGAATTACATCATTTTGGAGTTTTTAATGAAATTTGATCTTATCGAAAAAAAATATGGACCAATCAGAACACTTGATTTTGACACGTAGGCAAAATCGTGTCATCTGATTAGGTTAAAATGTTAAAATTGAATCTAATTTGGTCAAATTGAAAATTTTCGTGAAAGAATTTTGTGGAGAAAAAAAACACATAAAAATATGTGTGTCAAATTTATGAAAACAAAAACTTAAAAAAAGATGAGGTAATTAATAAACTTTAGTGGTTGAATTTTAAATAAATAATATAGAGTTAAATGTAAATTTATAAGCTTTCATATTTTTTAATAACTTCAAAAAATAAACAAATAACTCATTAGACTTTATACCCATAGACTTTATATTTTAAAAATACAACATATATATTGTTTTAAATATACAACTTATATATGCACAAGATTCTAAATATCAAAATAAAAACACGAATTATTTTGTATATAAATAAATAGACGTTGTTTTACATATACGAACAACTCATGTTTTTTCTCTCTATGAGTTTAACTAAAATATCCGAGAAAAAAATTTATTTTTATTATATACGTTCAATAAAGATTTATTATTATTCTATTTATAAGTTTATCGCATGCGTACACGTGTTTTAATATTAAATACGGTTAAATTATTATTTACACACAACAATATACAGTAATTGACAATTATGGGGATAATATCCTTTGTTTAATATGATAGAAAACATGTATGATAACGGTTACAATTGTTTAAATTAAAAAAAAACCTACATTTACAATTATAGAGATAATGGTAAACAAAATATTCAATGTGCAAATACTAAAAAATAACAACACTTACAAAATTAAGACTTATAGTGCGTTTAGTTTGTAGGGAGGAATGACAATGTGTACGGGAATAGGTTTGGGAATGAATGAGAATGGGCATGGATCTATCAGTTAAATTGTTTGGTTTGTAGTTAGGTTTGGGTAATACATCAAGAAAATAAAAGGAATCACTAAACCTGCCATTTCAGTGAAGTATGGCCAAACCCATAGTTTGTGGTTTCCAGAAACCTATCCCCACTAACCAAACATGCTATTTGATTTTCATTCCTATTCCTGGTAGCTAAACCCTCCAACCAAACGCACCATTAATTAAAATTTGATGTCAAAACCCCATTGGGTGGGTATTAAAACTAGTATCCACTAACATTTAATATCAACGAGGTACAAAACCCGCGCACTGCCGCGGAGCGAGCGAGACTATTATCGCAACAAATCGATAACGTCAATTATTATTTGTCAGTCGTTGAGACTCACCTTGCAACGAACCGATAACCTCAAAGACTATTTTCGTAAATATTTTAAGTATATATATTAAACTTCAACATATCTTATAAAATTATGTGCATGTCAGAAGCACTGCAATATTGTGTTCGTTTTGTTCGCAATTCAACGCTCTTTTCGGTGACTTTTTTTCTCGAATGAATCGATAAATATGCATCACATATTCGATAAATAAAGTTTATTATATAAAAAAATCGTAAATAGGAAAAAGTTGAATGTCGGTTTTGTAAATTTTAGCAAATTTGAGGGTGCGCAAACGTAAGGATGCGTTTTGTAAATATTTTAAAAATATATATTAAACTTCAGCATTTTTTATAAAATTGTGTGCATGTCATAAGCATTGCAATATTGAGCTCGTTTTGTTCGCAATTCGACGATCTTTTCAATGATTTTTTTTTTCCGAATGAATCGATAGATATGCGTCCATATTTGATAAATAAAGTTTGTTGTA
Source organism: Tanacetum coccineum (assembly GCA_026074375.1). Lineage (NCBI taxonomy): Eukaryota > Viridiplantae > Streptophyta > Magnoliopsida > Asterales > Asteraceae > Tanacetum > Tanacetum coccineum. The sequence goes on from BQNB010012133.1 coordinate 13,396, forward strand.
TAAAAAGTCGTAAATAAGTAAAAGTTGAAGATTATTTTTATAGCTTTTAACAAACTTTAAGGGAGGTTTTGTAAAAAAAAAGAAATAAGAATTCATCGTTATTGGTGATAACTTTTATTTTTTAATGTTTTTTACTGTTCCATGAACAGTTTCTGATGTTTTATATATACTTATAACGAGCAGAAATGACCCGCGCGTTGCTGCGGGCGTTAATTTTTCGCGCGTTGTTGCGGGGCTTTTTTTTTGTTTGGGTTTATTTTTTCGGTCTCATAACATTTTTTTTTGGACCCAGGCCGCTAGAAAGTTGTAAATAGTTAAAAATAAAAGCACGTCTCGTAAATTTTTTTTTTCCTTCTTATTTTTAGTGAAAGAAATGGAGGTGGGAGGGATTATAAAGATTTTTTTTTTGGGGCCGATGAAAAGTAACCGTGCGGAAAAATGAGAAAAAAAGTTGGGCTAGATGTTGGACTAAACTAAAAAAAAAAAAAAAAAAAAAAAAACACTTGGGCCGGGCCAAATGAGCCCAAGGCCCAAGTCAAACATTTGGCCACTGTTGATGAACAGTGGTCAAATGTTTGAGGATTAGTATTATATTAAATTATAATAAATATGCTTTTTGAAATTATAAATCTACACGGACTAAGTTTGATTAGTATTCTTTTAAGAAAAAGAACCCTTCTTAATGTTTAACTTACGATCGTGATTTTTCACCCAAAATTATGCAAGGGATTTGGACCAGTATAACATATGTTATCATTAACGAGTATTTTTTTCTCCGTTTTCCTCACAAATTATGATTGGTTAGACAACTAAATTTTTTTAATCAATATTCATATCTAAACTAACTACTTATGCTACCCACGGCACTGACATACAGTGACTCGTATATTTTTATGTCACTTTAGTTTTTTTCGTTGGCGACTTATATGTGAACTTTTAGGCTCATTAAGACGACTTACAATTTTATTTCAATTTTTTAACAACAAAATTAAAATTCATTACTAATAAAATAAATGCATAATAATCCAAATAAAATAAAATTAAAAACAGTACAATAAAAATTAAAAAAACCTAAACTAATAATCTAAATTATAGTGTTGCTTGATTTATTGCTTCATCTCCATTAGCTTATGTTGTTGTATTTGAGGGAAAGTCTCGTTAATTCGTAAATGATAAAAGATTAAGTCTTTGTCCCGTTTATTTCTTAATTTAAGTTCAAGAGTTTGACTTTTATTCCAAGTTCCTCTCTTTTCAACTCTGTTGCCAGTTGACTCGTCGCTTCCCAGACATCCAATTCTCGATTCTTCAATTGTATATATGACTCTTGTTGTTCCTTCTTTTTCCCTAACTAGCCGACTTGAGACTCTTTCATTTATCGGTTACCAAGTCAACAAGACCTCCTTATGCAACATATGAAGATTCAGAACGAGAGGAGGATGATGCTTTCTTCTTAGCTCGGTCCCGACCAATTGTCGCACTTCCCGAACATCTTCCCCATAACCATCCGCTTCCTCGTTCAAATTCAAACCACCATGCGCTGAGCCTGAGGTGGTTTCGGAAGTCTTGGCTTTTTGCTACCCTTTTGTTTCGCATAAAATAAAGGCATCTAAACTTCTTTTCAAGCAGCATGATCATTCAAAAATTTTCAACACGGTTCCAATGTAAAGTCATGGTTGTACTGCGCTTCATATTCTGCACACGCTTTTTGATACACAGTGAGGTCACATGACCACCTCTCGTTCCTCCATTGGACATTATCGAAATCAGCACAAAATGCACAAATTCTAGGACGAACCCTATTTTTCCTTTGAGAAGGCTCATAAGGATGAAGATATTCATCAGGTGGATATCTTTCTGTTTCAGCAATGTTAATGTCGTCAACTGAAGGTTTTAAGAATTTGATAGCATCAAGGCTTTCATCAAATGTGATGTGATAGGGTTTTTTTTAATTTGTTGTCTTTTGTGTTGAAGACTCTGAAGGCCTTGGAAACAAGTAAGTATCCAAGAAGATAACCGTCATCAGCTTTTTCATCAAACTTTTCTAAGTGATCTTTATGATTATGGATGTAAACTGGACATCCAAAGCCATGAAGAAAGTTGATATTTGGGATTCTCTTACGAAAAATTTCATAAGGAGTTTTGAGATGTCTTTTCACAATAGTGGATCTGTTTTGAGTGTAGAATGCAGTGGCTACAGCTCCAGTCCAATATTGTTTTGAGAAGACAGATCCTGAGAGCATTGTTCTTGCAGCTTCTATGAGGGTTCTTTTTTTTCCTTTCAGCATTACCATTTTGTTCAGGTGTGTAAGGAGAGGAAAAGTTTTGAGAAATCCATTTTTCATCACAGAAGTTGACAAGGATGTTATTCCTGAATTCAGTACCATTATCAGTTCTGAGTTGTTTGACTTTGATGTCATTTTGATTTTCAACTCTTTTGATGACGGACATGATGGTTTCAGGTGCTTGACTTTTCTTCTTCAAGAAGTATACCCAAGTGTACCTTGAGTACTCATCAACAATGACAAGGGTATACTTTTCATGGTTAATGGACCTAAGAGTTAAAGGTCCAAATAAATCCATGTGAAGAAGATGAAGACATTTCTTGATAGAAGATGTCTGTTTTTTTTTAAAGCTGGCCTTATGATGCTTTCCTTTTTCACATGATGAACATGGTTTGTCCTTTGAGTAGACAAGTGAGGGAAGACCAATAACAATATTTTGTTTGCCAATTTGTTTATTGTTTTGAAGTTTAGATGAGCAAATCTTTTATGTCAAAGCCAATTGAAATTGTCAGAAGCTTTGGCAAAGAAACAAGATTCTTGAGCAGAAGATGTCATGTAAAGAACATATACATCTCTAACTCTTAGAGCAATCATTACAACTTCTTTGTTGGAGTTGAAGATTGTTCCTCTTTTCTCATCAAACTGAACAATATATTTAGCATCACAGAGTTGACTGATGCTAATTAAATTGTACTTAAGACCGTTTACAAATGCTACCTTAGTGAAAACTATACCATTACATTTGATAGAGCCATAACCTTCAGTTGTGCATGTAGAGTCATCTCCAAACACCACTTTAGGTCCTGGTTGTTCCACATATTTATGCAGGTAACTCTTGACACCAGTCATATTCTTTGAGAATCCACTGTCCAGGTACCGTATGGGCTTCCTGATGTCACACTTTCTCATGGAGATCTTCACCCATTCACTATTTCTGGCACTATCTTTGCTGATAAAATCATTATCTTCAGCTAGTGCCATGAGTACTTTAACCTCCACCATCTCATTGTCATATGATGACACTTCTTCTTCATCCTATTCATAGGCTTCAGCGATAAAACCTTTGTTCTTAACTGTTATGGCTTTAGAAGCTGAAGCACTCAAACTTAGGAGTGCCAATTTAGCCTTGACTTTGTTGTATTTAGCTTTAAAGTCTTTGGTATGCCTTAGTTCTGGTTTGTGCTGAGAGGAACTGAGAGGTTTTGGTTGAAAGGGTGATTGATATGAAGAAACTGAAGTTTTTGACCAGTAGTCTCTTGCAAAATGACCATTCTTGCCACATTTGTAGCATTCAGTTTGGTCAGTTGCTTTTGCACTGCTAAACCTTTGAGTGCCCTTTTTGAAAAACCTTTTAGACTTGGCTAAAAGAGCTCTTACTTTATATTCTTCTTCTAGGTTATTCAGGTATTCATGAATGCTTCTTGTATCCTCTTCATCGTCAAGACTATCTTGAAAGTCCTGGACAATAGAGGTAGAGAAGAAAGAAGTTAACAAAGGTGTTGCAGAGACAAGAGATTTGTTCTTTTCAGTCTCCTAAATACTGTCTATTAGGTTTTCTTCGTATTTGAGTTTATCAAATAGAGAAGCAAACTCAGAATCTTTCACATGATTTGTGTTTTTGAGACTTTGGCAGAAACTTAGCCACTTCTTTGGTAACCCATTTATAAAACCAGTATTTATTTCAAGCTTTGAAAGTTTGATGCCATCATTTACTAACTCATTCATCAAAGCTTTGTATCTAGTGAAAGTTTGTGTTAGTGTTTCACCTTCTTTAAATTTGAAGGTGTTGTAACACAGTTTTAGGTCTATGGCCCTACTTTCTTTCACATCAGAGGGGCCCTCATGATACAGTATCAGATCATCCTATGTTGATTTAGCTGTTAAGCAGTTTATGACAGAATTTATTTGGTCATCTGGAAGGACAGACATGACGAGACTTTTGAGTCGCTGATCTAAGTTAGCAGCCTTTCTCTCATCTCTAGTCCATTGTCCTTCTGGCTTCCTTTGACCAGCAACCATGGGGATAAAAGGACCATTTTTGATGATCTTTTCAAATTGAGGTTCAATACCAATGATGTGACACATGAACCTCTTTTTCCAGTTGGTGAAATTTTCCACTTCTAGTACAGTAGCGACATTTAATTGGCCACCCTTGTATTCAAGAGTTTGTGGTACTTCTGCTGCCATTTAAGATGGATCTTGATTTTAAATATCTTTTGAGCAGTTATAAAAACTTTGAAAAGGTTTTATAAATTAAACGGCTCTAATACCATTTGTTGGTCCCTTTGAATGTGATATAAGGTTTATCAAATTAAACTAATCACATTTCATGGCAACAAAGTGAGTTTAAACAGATATATATGAAGAATATAAAGAACAAGTTTAAAACACACAAAAATAACTTTTCAACGTATAGGTTCTTATTAAAATCTAATAAAGAATCTATGACACACCTTGCTAATGACAACTGAGGTGTTATCTCCTTCGAACTTAAACTCTAACCAAAGTTAAGAGAGTAAGAAAACAAACTACTTATGACTAAACTGAAGCTTCAGCTTTTAGTAGTATCTTATAGTTTGTTTGAGAGATAAATGAACTCTTCAATGTGTATCACATTAATTAGAAAGAGATAACATTTACTCTAGGAATCCTTTTCCTTTTATAGGCAAAGGCATTAGGGTTTACAAGTTAACCTAGTACGCGTGTCATGCATCCAATGGGTGGTTGAGATACCATTTAATGTAGACGTGCTCTAAAGTACCAGGTACAGTCCTTTAAGGTAAGTTGTGGTACTTCTATACCAACTTTAGAAGTACCTTTTCCCAAAGAGATTGATTTATTCTTTTTGACATAAAGCAATCTTTTTTCCGCCTTGTAAACCTTCTACAAGTGAAACAAATTGTTTCAAACTTCTGTTAAGGAGATAGACAACGTCAGCTTGGAATTGTCAACCAAGCTGAACTGAAGCTCTTTACATAGGCCTTCTTTAGTTTCTGGTCCACTGCATAAACTGAGGTGAAGATACTTCCCAATCTTCTAAGGACCTGAAGAGCTGAAGCTGAAGAAACTTCAGCGACTCAAACTGAAAGACTTCAGCTTGAGTAAAACTTAGGGGATTTTATGTTTAAATCTACTGAGAGACTGAATGGCTTAGGAACTGACCCTAACAATCTCCTCATATTTGAATATACAAATAGCCTAAGTTAAAATCAGTAGTAAGTGAGCAAAACAACTTCTTCTTACAAAACTGATAAAAATTGAACAACATAAACTGATAACCATTCATTCTAACTTTCATTACATTACATTTACAAAAGATAAAGTTATTACAAACACAGATCAATATGGACCGGGCAGGGGTACCTGCACACACTTATTCGTCCATCTGTATCACTGTATTTTAGCACAGATCATTGTGCACCTAAAAATAAATCAATGAAGCATAAGTCCTTGAAGGATGCATCTAAAACACGACCGCCAAAGACACCCACAATCACATTCCTTTTTTTCTTTTTTATGTTGTTCTTGACTTTGAAACATATCTGAATATATGAATTTGTTGCAACTAACAAAGACATTAAACATCAAATACTAAGCATTACCATACAGGTTCAACGGGTATATCATGAAAACTAAAAGTGCTACATGCTGTTGACAATGAAACATAGAAAATTCATGGGGTAGAAAATTCATCAGGTTATGCAGACCACGTAATTCCATATGTTTGAAATATTGAACAGAACCAAAAGTTCAAAACACGCATAGGCTACATAATGTCACATGAGTACCTGATGATCTTTAATTACTTGAAACATATCAACAGTAGCACCATCGGACGAACAACTATGTTAAAAGAATAATGGCGAGTAAACAAAAAAGATTGTTGTGCATAAGCATTTTGTGAGCTGAAATTTCAAATAGAATAGAGGTGGATAAACGGAAAGAAGCTTTATCCATGTCAGTTATATGTATGTTTCATGCTCCTGATTTTTGAAAAGGTCAAAACAAGTCAGGTCACTTGCATCATCCCGGACACTATCTATCTATTTTTTTAATAATTTTAGAATGCTTTATGATGAATTGCTGAAGAAGTAGAATGAAAAAGAAATGAAAAAGAGGTTGCTTCAGAACTATGGTCATCGTGAAGAGAATGCCTTCGAGATCTCACGAGGGAGCTCTCCAAATTAATGTTCATGGCTAAGGATAAGGATCCTCTCATGTTCATTTTGAACATGAGAGGTCATGTTGAGTTTGTGTGAGTAAAGACTTGAAATAAAATAAAATAAAAATATTACAATCATGGCCCACTTCTTTTTTTCTCCTCACAACATACTCAACATTACCCTCTCATGTTCATTTTGAACGTAAGAGTATCTTTTTCCATCTCATAAATATCTGATTGGCATTTTAGTAAATAAAAATATGTTAATATGTTAAACTTCCATCTACTTTGTCAAAACAGAAATCGAATGGAAATGGATGCCACAATATAAATAACTCCAGTGGTGACAAACAACATCTTATGAAAGAAATCTTGGTATTTGTACAGTAACCCATGACCAAAAAAGATGAAAGATTGAAATGCATACCGAGAGCTTGGTGAAGTGTGTAAAGCGGTAACAAAGACTAACAAAAATTACATTTTTTATGGAAGATATACATAAGGCTGGATGGAAAAGTGCGCGATTCAGCAAGCTCATAGGTAGTGTCAGGCAGGCTACAACATGAGAGTTTACATTTTATTCATTTTAATGTCTCATGATACATAATTTCCACATTATTCTCGCTAATATTTATATTTGGGTCATCTGCTATGCATGCTTGGTGGATTCAATTTGTTGTTTAAAAAAATTTGCCACTATTAACAATTTTAGTGTTTGTTTCTTAGTTATAATGTTTCAGCCCTTGACATGCTACTTCTAGCCATCAACTTAAAACTTTTGTTCCAAAGTGATAATATAAAATTGCAAGACAGTTTTAGAATCCATGATTAAGGCGGTTGTGCTTTCTTTTTTTTAAATTATGAACTTTGGGCACACCCACTAAACCTAGAGTAGTAGTGATGAAAAACTACAACCTCAAATTTAAACTCTATAATTTATAGCGAGGAAGTTAACATTAGCGTTTAACTGTGTCTTAATAGAACCTACATGTTGATGGAATGCTTAGCTCCTTTACTAAATTGGTTTACATGGTTTTTATAGTTTATTGGGTCATGGTGTCAACAGCAGTGGGGGACGAGGCTCAGTCTTATTACTTTTTTTTTGGTAAAGAAAAACTTTAATTTTTCCAAAAAAACAAGTCCGATGAAAACGCCACAGGTATAATATGCCGTCGTTGTATAATATAAACAAGCTACAACCAATTAAAACAAATAATCTACAATATATATAATGTGTGAATTACTTTTTTTGCATTAATTGATTAAGCAATTAAAAATTAATTATTACAACACTTAAAGCATTAAGTATAAACTAATTATTAAACATAATACTAACTAATGTTATTTTAAGCACCCTTAAAATAAAAATTACATATTATTATACACACTACACAAACTAATAAAACACACGTAACAAGTTGATGGTGCATATACCTCATTAAGTATATTACTCCGTAAATGTTTAAGATAGTTATAGTTGTGTCTAATGGATGAACTGTTATTTTTTATGATCCAATAATATTATGCATATATATCTAACAAATTAAACGTAACCCTCGAAGTTTTATTTAGCATTCTTTTACGTAATAAAAATATTACATCATTTTGGACTTTTCTATTAAATTTGATCTTATAGGAAAAAAATTAGATCTATCAGATCACTTCATTTTGACACGTAGGCAAAATCGTGCGATCTGACTGGTTAAAAAAATCAAAATTGTTAGGAATACGAAAAAGTCTCGGTCACTTCCAATATATCGTTAAGTAGCTCGTAGTATAATATTTGAAAACTAGCTAAGCTAACCGGGTTAACATTATAATACCTCTATGTTGACCGGACCTTGTAAGGGTATAAATACCCTCTCCATGCTTTGGAGAGGGTGGTTGGTTCATTTCATAATACAATTTTCTTTCTCTCACTAAGTGTTCCAACCTACTCTTTCTCTATCTAGAATTTCTTTCTCATTTAGTCATTTTAGATTGTATGTTTGATATACTACAATTGGGTCAAGAAGGCTTAGGGTTGATCATTCAACAGTCTTTCACTATAAGTATCACACCAACAAGGCAGCTGTATTGTACATACACAACCGTAACGACGAAATAGACATATACAATCCAATCACATCCCTGTTCGTGTTTAACCAGCGGTTAGGATGAAGAACGATATAGGGTAGGGAACTTCTAACTTTCACCGAAAGTCGTCATCCAACAAGGCAGCTGAGATATGCATACATGGCCGTAACGACGAAATAGACATGCATGCTCGAACAAGTCCTCGTTCGAGTAGACACTAAGGTTAGTTGCTAGGAAAGGGAAGTAAAATGGGTGTTAAACAAAATTTATGAAACAAATAGATTAAGCTAACAAATAAGGTACGGTTGCTAGTAACCTTAACCCGACCGTTCCATGACAAAAACTCAAACATATAGACAAACGTCTCGATCACAGAAATGACAAAGACAACCTAAGTTGGCGTTACCATAACGGTCAACTTCCCTTACATCCCGCTCTTTACATACTTTTACATTATAAGTGGTGATATCAACCACTTTTTACAAGACTTTACATCGTTGATTTTTGTAACGTATCAATGAATAATCGATCCTTCCAAGTGATTCCTTCGGTATTAACTTCTTTTGAGACGACTATTTTTCTTCCTTCTTTTTTTTTCTCTTTTTTTACAATACATAATAAATCTCGGTTTTATTCCACCGTCTTCACTATCATAATTCATCCGCATAATTTTTTCCTTGTAACACTTCTTCTTCGGACATGATTCATAATCGCGAAAGTAGCGAAACTTATGAGCTAAATATTTTTTCATTGCATTGTGCAATTTTCTGACCATTATAGAGATAGAAAAATTTTCACTTTGACACATGAAATACAAAACTTTACATGAAAGCAACTAACAACATTGATTAAAATAGGCTTAAACTACACGGTAGGCTAAGGTGCAAAGGTGTAACGAAACATATAATATAGTGTAGAAAAAGATAGGAATGGATCAACAGGTTGTTCTAGGGGATTTTACTCTAAATATGAGAGTAATCAAGGGTTACACGGGATTTAACTAACCAGTGTAGTTAGTTAATTTTACGACATGTGGGCTATTTGGTTTAATCCTAGAAATTTATCAGAAGAACATGTTCCTCCATCTAAATCCATAGTGCTAATCATTGAGGTCTCGAGTGATATACCAATCTAAGTTTTAAAGTCCACTACATCACCGGCACATTCATAATTTTATGGAATTTTTAGTAAGTAGTTAAAAATGGAATAGGCTTAATTCTCACAATATGTATCAAGGGTTATAGTGTGCTAGGTAATGTAACTAGTGATTGTTACAAAAGTCATGCTATTTTTTTTAATTTGGCCTATTTTTAAGCTCGTAGCATGTTATTTTGTAAAAAAGAAGACAAGTACATTCTAATTCTCCATCCTTCCCACTTAAATTATACAACGTCCTCGTTGTATAGATAAAATAATTAAATAATAAGGAAAATAGAATTAAAACGTAAAACCCCCTAATGTTTTGCTCGTGATAATTCTCCAAGATGAGTTCTTGAGCAAGAAGTGTGTTGACTAGGGCTTCAGCATGCCCATATGAGTTCAACACATGTCCTTTTCAGAATATACCATATCATAGTTTCAGCAAGGTCCTGCATAAAAGATTAGAAGACAAGTGCAATTTATATCTTGCTACAATGGTACAAGAAAACAATTAAACACACAACTGTACAGGGATCAATACGCCGTATTCCAAACCCTAAGATACGTCGTATTGTTCCTGTAAAAACAATTAAATACTGGAAATTAAATATCTAGTTTTTAAAACTGATAACGTCTAGACATCTCTATACGCCGTATCCAGAGGGGTTTGATACGCCGTATAAAGTGTCTAGGAAGACAGACTCGTGCAACAAACAATTAAAATGTGACAAACAATTAAAATGATCGGGTTGTCTCCCGGGAAGCACTTTGTTTCAGTTGGTCTTTAACTTAGACTTGCCCCAATTTGATCTCATCCTTTTAAAACAACTTGGGGTCGAACGGGATGCCAAATGGCACATATAAATTTTTGATAATAAAAATTAATGGCATCCCTTTGTTAAAACATTGACTAATCATGATTTTAATCATTAAAACAAAATCTTTTTAGTGAAAGATTTACCTGGTGTGTCATGATCTGTTTTAATGTGTTCATCAAACTCAATAGCAGTGGTGTCTTTGCTTATACAAATAGCGCTATCCATAGGTTTGACATCAATGTTCTCCTAACACAATTCGGTATTGATTTCAACATGGTCATTTACCGGTTTTGGTTTTAAATCATTGATAAGAACTAATTTATAAGAAGACGAATCCTTGTTGTATATAAAAGCATAATCCTCGTCCTTGGAATCGAAAAATGATATGTGAAAATCAATGTTAGATTTAATTGCATTGTAAATACTTACAGTTGGTTCGGATGAAATATTCTGATTAGATGTTGATACATCATTGTAGACGATAGTTGGGAAATCTGTTTCAAAATTTATGAAAGAATCAAGATCTTTACAATATTCCTTACTGTACGTAGTAGTTTCCCAATTAAACGTCTGATCACGCCCTCGAGCTTTATCAGCCATAAGCTGGATGTACTCTTCTATCGTGATGTTGGGATCGTCCATTTCTTGTAATGAATTTGCTTTAAAGAAAAAGGTTAAATGGACTAATACGCCATATTCAGTAAACTGAATACTCCGTTGATGATAGAGTCGAATACGCTGTATTGGTTTAGAAAAAATTTATACGCCGTATCCAAGAAGATGAATACGCCGTATTGAGTATTCGACTCAGAATGTTACAACAGGCTGTAACAATGCACAGAAACACACAATATGCAAAATATACAATGCAGGAAATTTAACACATAAACAAACACACGAATATGCAATCAAAACTAAGTAAACTAATTAATGGTTAGAAATACTAATAAGAATAAGGTTTAATTAATTCACTCCCCGAAAGCGGCGTCAAAAACCTGATGTGCTGTCGTGTAAGGTCAGTTTTTTGATTATCAAGTTTTAAATTTATATTTAGCCGACAAACCTAAAATAATACTTTAACGATCAATGTACCCGGTCAAGATGGAGTTCGCGGTAAGTAGGGTGTTGAACACTAAGAGTGAAACATTAATCCTATATTCTATCAGTATTTTAATTAGTCTATTTACTGCTTAAACCTATGTTATATACGTTGTCTAATGTTATTGGTGGGTTTAGCCTAAGAGACTGGCATAGGTTTGGTGGAGACAAATATCAATTCAATAGACAATAAACACAAAAGAAGAAAATTAGAAGATAGAAAAGCGGTACAAGCCAAATAATAGAAAATTGTATTAGCCATATTAAATCCAGTTTAATGTTGGTTTGTTTGTTTTATTTTAATGATTTACTTATCTCGAAGCGGCATATCATTCTTAAGACTTAGGCGGGACATCATCCTAAGACCTAGAAATGATTAATTCTATCACAATTAATGCATCCACATAAAGCATCCTTTAGTTTAATTATAATCTATCTTAGGGAATCAAAGTAGTGGTGATCCTGTTAAAACCTTAGCCTAATGGGACTTCACCCACTTATTGTTTGACGTTGTTTCATATAATGGTAGTCCACTACTCAAATCTTTATCAGTTAATTAAGAGCATGATTGCTGAAACATAAACGGGTCACCTACAGGTCCAACTAAGCTCATAATTCAAAGACAAAGACAGAACATTATTTGTGATCCTATTAGTCCAGTCGTATGAAACACGATATAGAGAGCTATCTTGGTATCTAGATTACTTGGTCCGTATCACTAGATCTAGTTGAATGATAGGTCGCATATTCAAACACATAAACAAGTATGAGGTGATAAACATAGTTAAACAATCAACGATAAATTAAGAAATCGATTTTAAAACAAACCGAACATCGAACTTTCATTAAGATGGCTAATACCCGAGGGTATTACCCCACAACCATTGTAATTATACAAGCGTAATCAAACAATTGAAAATCAAACGATTAAGAGAGTAAAAATTACACGATGTCTTCTATGGATTCGTGATCAATGCTTGACCTTGGTGGCTGATCTTCTCTTTTAAAATTCGTCTTTAATGAGTATGGTATAAAGAATATGATATTGCACACTGAAAACACATTTTTTAGTCTTCTATTTATAATGACTAAAAAAGATCGATACGCTGTATCTGGCAAGGTCGATACAGCGTATTGGGCTGGATTTCTTGGAGTGCGCGCTACGTTCATAATCAATCAGTGACATCATTCCTAATTTACTTTATTTATTGTATCTTCGAATAGTTATCTTCATGGATACGGCGTATATAGACAAAAAGGATACGCCGTGTTAGGAATTGGTCAAACGCGTTTTCTTGTGAAGTTAGGCGCGGATATGTCGTATCTCTTTTGTTGGATACGGCGTATTGGTTAAAAATCAGCAATCTTCAAATATCTTCGTTTTAGCTCCAAATTATGCGCCTTTTAGCTTGTCTTTACAAAACACTCCAGAGTTACTGTATTTATCATCTTTAAAGCAATTAAGTACCAAATAATGCAATAATTATATAAAAGTGGGCAAAATAGATAGGGTAAATGATATAATAAAGTGACGTTATTTGATGTCATTGATATTTCTTCTGCCAAAGCGGTTCTTATGGCCAATCTCTCAAGTTGTGATTCAGATGTTCTTTCTGAGGTACCATACTCTGACACTTTTCAAAATGATATGATGAATCAAAGTGTGCAGGAATTTCAGTATTCTGAACAAACACCTATTGTCGACTATCTAGATAATGAGATCACAAGTGATAGTAATATCATTCCGTATTCTTAATATCTAGAAGAAACGCAACAGGCGTTGTTTAAAATACTAATACTTATGCATAACAATATTCCATGATATTATCCATGTTTGAACAAATGTCTAATCATGCAACTAATTGGGATAAGGCTAATAATGAAAGTAAGATCGTTAATGAATCCTTAACTGCTGAGCTTGAAAGATATAAGGAACGAGTCAAAATTCTTGAACAGAGATTTAATGTTGATTTAAGTAGTCGTGAAAAGTTTATTGATTCACATATGGATGACATGGTTCGAATGAAGAATACAAAGTTTGTTGCATTTGAAATAGAGATTGATACACTTAAACAGACTCTTTCTAAACACGTCAAGGAAAAGGAATCCTTATTAACTACCCTTAATGGTTTTAAAACGGAATTCAAAGAAAGAGAATCTAAATCTATTGACAAAGAGATTGTTTTGGAAAACAAAAATAAAGAATTGGAAAACATTGTCTGTAAGTTGTATCAATCTACGCAAGCTATGCACATGTTAACAAAGCCATAAGTTTTTTATGATAACACACATAAACAAGCTCTTGGATATCAAAATCCCTTTTATCTGAAACGAGCTCAGCGGATTAAGCCAATCTTGTATGATGGTAATGTGCTATCTAAAACACATGATGTTCTTTCTGTGGTTGATGAAGAAGAGACTTTGATTTTAGCTGAAGAGAGTCGATTAAAAATGGTTGAAAAACAAAATGATCCAATCATGAAGAAAGAGAAAATTAATATTACTCCGATTAATTATTCTGAGTTAAATAAATTAGCTGAAGATTTTGGAAAACGTTTTGTCCCACAACAAGAACTGTCTGCAGAGCAAAAGTTTTGGTTACAAAGTTCTGACAAGAACTCTGAAGAACCTAGTACTTCAAATACACCTGTCAAAATTGAGGTTCCAAGTGAACTTCCACCCAATTTAAGGTGGATCAAAATAACATGTAGATCATTTAACAAACATATGGGGGTATTGACTTAACTTTCTCCTATCTTCTGCGAAATAAATACTACATTAATCCATCGTCCCAAAACAGTATTTACAAGGATAAGGACTTAGAAACCGTGTACTCAATAATTAACTTGGTTAAACACAATAATGTACTAAAGGTGAGTACATACAAGGTAGGCTAAGGCTTTTTAGGTGTAAAGATTGGTTTTAAGTGACAATGCTCTTCATTAATAAACTGGAATCCACCAAAATTACAAGAACATGAAAAAGTAGGACTCGAGGGTTTGTATCTAGTGGTATCCTACACTAAAGTGAAGTGCATGGCAAGTGTGAGGATAGTTTTTATGATCTGTGTACCATCATAACAATTACAGGTTTTAAAACATGGTAATCTCTAATGCCTCTTATCAGCAAATCTATATACTTACTATGCGGTCTCGGGATGCATCACAATAACAAGTTCTAGAATTTAATATGCTATTGGTACACTCATATAATTTAATACCGATCTTAATGCTCCAGACTAGGCGACGAAGACCACACGTACACATCCATAACGACGGAATAGACACATGTATTAGCTCACTCCTAACTCGAGAAAGCCTAAAGGTATAAACAATCTTGGCAACAAAATCGATACCCAATCCTAAAGATCTAATCTAACCTCAAATTTTTGGGTGGAATTTTGAGGTTATTGTGCTAAGTCATATAAATATCCTATCCATGAACGCTATTAAGTACTTGGTTTTTGTAGGTATGTTTCATAAAATTTTTTAAATTTAGGTAGAAAATCCCTATTAGCTATGTTTTAATATATACCCAGCATTTAACGACAAGCAAATGACAAAAGAAAGAATAGTTTCTAAGGCTTATTTCCCCCCTACACTTAAGTTGAACATTGTCCCTAATGTTCTATAGAAGTAATCGTAAAAACGAATAAAGGGAAAAGAAAACAAGGAAAAGAAACTAGTACTCCCCTGGTTTGCTCAATAATAAAGAAGAAACATGCGATAACTGGTTAAATCGTCCTCCAAGAATCATCCAATGAAACTTCCTAAGAATTTCCAAGCTTCTTCTCATTAAATATAACCTGTAATCAAAGACAAAGACAACTACACAAAGCGTAAAATGTGCGATAAACTAATATACATTGTGAATTTAAGGTTTGACTCGATAAAGCAGTAAAGATAGGATGAGAGAATTGTTAAACTCATTAGGTTTTGCAGGTTTATAACAGAAGAATACATATATTAAATGTTATGCAAGTTTTATTTTCAAAAATAATTAAAAACTTTAAGTTTTCTGGACCTGGGCGTGGTGTGACCCCGTCACAGGTGTCGTGGTGACGGCGTCGAGTGTTAATCGCGACGCCGTCTCCACTGTCTGTGAAAATGAAAATTTTGTTTTTGATAAAAAATTTCCTGCACTTGATTCCATAAGTTAGTTTCTATATAAATTGATGTATAAAACCTGATTTAACAATTCAACCATATGACTCGAAACTGACGCGAATTAATCTAAACAATTCATTTAACATGTTTGAATTTGGCTCAAAAGCCGGATAAATTCCCCTACACTTATTGTTTGCAAAATACCTTTGATTGAAATTAAGACGAGGTTAAAGACAATACAAAGCATGATTACAAGATAATTCAAACATAATAAAGCAAATAGTAAAGAATTAAAACACACACGACACTCCTAATAAGCGAGAAAGGTAAATTGGGTTGCCTCCCAAGAAGCGCTTGTTTTTGTTCGAGTCACAAGCCTGACTCTACCCTTATTTAACAAATAAAGGGGAAGGTTACCCTACACTTGAGTTCAAGTGCGGGTGATAGTAATGGTACACACCATGGTGGCGAGAAGGAGCCATATGTTGAAAAAGTATTTGTTAAATTTTGTGCTCCAACCGGCGTGTTTCTTTAATCCTAACATTCTCTAATTCTTTTGGCCTAATGGGTGAATTAAGTCCTCTTTCTAGAAAAGAAACTTTCTTAGACTCTAATTCCTAATTATTTTCTATAATTCCCAATTTTGAAAAATCAACACCTAAGGATCCACTAAGTCTTAATAAACCCGGTTTAAATCCATAATGTTTCTTAGGGTCACCAACGCATGGGTGATAATGTCAATATGTATCCTTAGGGTGGAAAGATGCCACGTGAGGTGAAGGCAGTGTATTATTGGTCAAATGATCTACTTCCTTCATCCTAAAACTATCCAGACTATGTGGTTTGATGGGTGGTTCGAGGCCTCTTTTCTCTCCTAGACTTATATCTAAAGGTGGACAAGTTGGTAAGGGTTGTGGTTGAGGCTTCATTTTATCAAGACTTAGAACTTCCCTAGAACTAAGAGGAATGTCATGATTACAAGTATTCAAGCCTAATTCCTCTAGTTGTGTTTCGTCCAAAGGTTCTACCTCTATCGGAGTTCTTAAAGTCTCTTCTCCTTCTTCCGAGTAAGTCACGGGCGGTGTGTATTCCTCAAATGATGGGAGAATTTGTGGGGTACTTTGTGGGTTTGGATTTTCTACTTTGTCCCATTCTATATTCCTATGCATCTCAACCCAAACATTTTCATTTCCAAATAATCTTTTTGCATGAACCTTCAAATTTTCTATTTCTTGTTCGGAAATAATGTTTGGTGGGTTGTCCCATTCTTTTTGGCCTTAGGCGAAATTTTCTATGGCTTCCCATGCTTCTTCACCACTTAATTCCCTAAGGTTCCCGTCTGCTGCAAAGTCAAGGTCCATTCGGGTATAGTCGTCGACATGATCATAAAAGAATTGAGTAAGGGACCATAAATCGAGGCCATGATGAGGGACTCTTTTGTAAGTAGAAACCACAGGAGATGATCTATACTAATATATAGCGATATAGTCTCTATACGTCATAGAGCGATCTAGCGCGCACTATTCTTGTATCATATAAGTCCCGCGTGCAATAACCCCCATCGTGCACACGTGCACTATCCTTCACGCCCATACACTGCCGCGCGAGTCTCGGCCTCTTGCATACTCCACGCCTAGTTTGACTTATGAAAGTTCAAGCGTCTCTCTAGGCGCCAACTTTGTTTTGAGTGAGTTTCTGGTTTCATTTAGATCTTAGGAAGAAGAATTTTAATAAGTTAGATTGTTAAAATTTAAAAAGTATGGCTTATCATTGTTACCTGTGCACCAGGGTACTTTTACCTTTTCTTCTTGCTTTTGAAAATTTGATCTAAGCCTTCCAAGGCTTAGATCTTGCTTGGTTTGAGTTTTAACACTTTATTTGAGTGTGTCAAGTGCAGTTTTAATCTAATAGGATACCTGCACATTTGAGTTTTTGGCATCTGTCATTTACACTAGCAGTGGTAACCATAGTTACCACTGCTGCCTTTTTAGTTTCAAATTAGTTAGTAATACTAGGATTTAAGGCTTAAAATTTAAGTAGCTTGTAGTTTTTAAATAGCATAGCTTATTTTCCTTTTTTAGCTTAATTTGTTAGCTTAAATTTGTTGTCAAAAGGTCACAAAAATTCAAAAAGCCAAAAACAGTAGTCTTAGAAGATTAGTTTTAAATTTAAGATTCTTAGCTTGTAGAAGTAGTTTTTATAATTAAAATTCTTAGCTTGTAGTTAGGTTGTTAAGTTCTCATAAGCTCAACCTCTGTGATACGGAATTCGTAATACGAGTACGGTTAGAAAAGGATTACATAACTAGGCGTACACTTGCGGCAATCGTTCTTGGCCAACAAAGTAACTGATCGACGGCCAGATGTTCTCGGCCCAAGCCGAGATGAACAGAAACAAAACTGTTTCGAGAGAAATTCTTTATTCAATTCTTAAAACATCTTCAATTACAAGAATCAGTGCCGCCATATTTATAGGACCAATAAGACTTAAAATTTAAATATAGATTGATTTAACTTTCCTATTCCTAACATGTAATTAATTGTAAAAATTAAATGTTTCGTAACAGCCTTTATTGATTGACGCTATTTGACTTGCTAAAATAAATAACTTGGAGGTTTCGTGGATTGGATCTTCAAAAACATTTAGCGGACCCTAGCCACTTTCAGTGGGCTCAGCTTTCGCGGGTGGGGCTAAGTGGGTTCTCCTTGATCCTTATCATCCTCCCCCTCTTAAAAATGACTCGACCCGAGTCAACATCAAATCAGATTGGGCGTTATACAAGAGAGAGCGTCAGCAACATTAAAATACTAGAAACACCTCGTGATCCTTGGCAAATTCCACTTGTACGCATTATCATTAATTGTCTTCAAGGTACGAAACGGACATCGGCGCGCGGGTTTGAGTTTTTCCAAAACGGACCCTGGCAGGGAAACAGGGCATGTCTCAAATGTATCACCACAAGATCGCCTTCTTCAAAAGAGACCTGTTACGATGCTTGTTCGATGGAGTTGGTTATTGTAGATTGTGCTTTAGATTTGCTCGCGATCTGTGCATGTAATCTTTAATTGGCGGGCCGTCGCTCGGTCCCCGTCGGCACTAACTCTGAACCATCATCCACCATAGGAGCCAAATCAAGAGGAGTAAAAGGATTGCGTCCATACACAACAAAGAATGGACTACGGCCCGTAGAGCTGTGATTGGACCGATTATATGCGAACTCAGCCTGTGGTAAAGCAACATCCCACTGTTTCGGTTTATCACCCACCAAACAACGAAGTAAACTTCCAAGACTTCTATTGGTCACCTCGGTTTGTCCATCCGTTTGAGGATGGTGTGTGAAACTATAAAATTAAGCTTAGCCCCCCTATCGCTTCCACAATGGACGCCAGAAATGGTAACAAAACTTAACGTCTCGGTCAGAAGTGATAGATCTCGGCACACCATGTAAGCGCACTTCATGTAATGATGTAGGCGTCGGCCAGGTTGTAATGGCTGAGATTTTTGTTGTATCCATACGAATGCCCGTTCTTGGTGCGTTAGACAACCCGAATGGCATGACCATCCACTGTAAACCATCTTTGTTTTAAAATGCGGTTTTCCTCTCCTCCGGGACGCATACGGATCTGATGGAAAACCACTTCGTAAGAATATTTTAGAAAAGACACTTGACTCCATGAAGGTGGTCTAAGAAGATCATCAACCGTTGGGATGGAAACATGATACTTGATAGTAATTTGATTAAGCCTACTTATCAAATACACATGCGAAACGTTCCCACCTGGTTTTAGGAACAGTAAAGCGGGTACCGCACACGGACTCATGCTTTCCCGAATAAGCCCTTTTTCTAATAGTTCGGTAAGCAGGTTGGCAGTCTGCAAATTTTGGGATTCTCGATAAGCAAGGGGTATTTGTATATGGCTCCGGCCAGAAGTTATACAATGCTGAATTTCACGGTCTCACAGCGTAACCAGGTGAATTTTTCAGGGAACACATTCTTTATAACTTTCGTTGAGCAACGGAACCATCGACAACGGGGCAGTGACGTGGTTACGGGGTTTTCTTTTCGATCATTAATAGCCCAAAGACAACCGATGGTGGGGACACCTTTTACAAGCACTACAAGTCGGTTTTTGATATCAACACGCGATCGTGTTGGAGCCATCTTTCGGTGGTTTTAAAGGTGCTAACGTGATATTAACGCCATCTTTTTTATATGTATAGTGTTAGTCTAGCCATCATGTTTTACTCGACGGTCGTATAACCATGGACGCAAAAAAATATGACATGCGTCCATCGGAATACCTCACACCATAATCGTCCGATTACTTATTGCCAATGGAAAAGTGTACTAGACAGATGGAGTAACTTTGACAAGTTTCCCTTTTTGAGCCAAGTAATATTGATATGGGTCTGGATGATTCTGTATTGGAAGCACAAATTTTTCACCCATGGTGGTAGACACATATTCTCACAAACTTACGCCATCAATAATTCAGTGCAATTACCCTTAAACTGTGCATTGAGTACGAAAAACTATTAGTTCGGAGTCTCGTACTGGTATCGGCATCTTGATCGACAGGGAAGCTTTTATTAGTGGTAAGGCAATCGGCGGGTAACAAGGAGTTCAGATCAAGGTTAACACAACTTCAGTCTCGCCTAGTCTTCGGTGTATAAGAGGAATAACTTTCACTCAATAGGGGTGGGACTTGTTTATTTGGCAATCGCTCTTTAAGTGGACCTATTCTTGACATTTAAAACAACGGAGTGTGAGGAGGGAGGTTTTTGTTTGTTGGAGTTGGTGAGACGTCGATAAGGGCTGGTGGTTCGGGCTTTGATTGGGGCCGAAGGGACATAGGGCCTCGTAGCCGATTGTGGTGCATGGCTAGACGAGCCAAACGAGTTGTTGTTTTTGTTTTGCCAATAGCTGTTTTCACTTTTGAGTGCGTTATACTTTCACCCCTCTCTCACTATAAAAAAACAACTCGCCACCCCTCATGGAGTTTTGAGTTTTGCTTTTATTTTTTTAGTTTAGATTTGTAATTTTAGCTTATATTTTTTATGTAATAGCTTATTTTTTTTCTTTCCAGCTTATTGTAACTTTCTTATTTTGCAAGCTTATCAATATGATGTAATGAATTTGGTTTGAAGTTTATTAAAGATCTCGTTTTGTTTTTTTTATTTGCTTAATCTTTCATCAAATCTCATATTCATGTTAGCTTATTTAATAAGCTGATTTTTTCGAGCTTATTTTCTCCGCTTATTATTTTCATAAGTTCTTAAAGGCTTAGATAATGACTCCTACAAGCTTTCCAAGCTTATGTGATTCGTTATCAAGAGTTTTTAAACACTTTTCAAAATAATAAGCTACAATAAGCTCGTAAATAGCTTATTGTTGTGCTTGTTTCGTTTTTAATTGATTAGAAGTTCTTAATTTTTTTTGTTTATATACATTTCTGAAAAGCTTATTTGACTTAGAATAAGTTTAAAATGCTAGATCCAATTTTGGTGCGCTTATTTGCTTAATTGTTTCGTCATTTGGTTCGTTAAAGTGATTTTGATTTATTCGACATCCTTGCTGCTGTTTTTTAAATTGCTTACTAATTCAGTTTAAATGCTTATTTCGTGTTTGTATTGGCTTATTAAGTAGCGTTAGTTTTAAATCTCGATCTAGCTTAAGTCGTTTAGCTTATTGATTTAAGTGTTTATTGTAGCCGGATTTTTCAACTATCGAACGTAGCTTATTTTGAGAATAAGTTTATTTGGTTGTTAGCATGCTTGTGTGAGCTTATTTTTCATTCATGAAGCGCTCGTTTAATAGGATTCTCGTTTGGCTTGTGTAAATTTCGATTGGGCCACGTTAGAATTATTTTGGACTTTGATTGATCATTTTGGCCTACTTGGTTTGTTAAGATTTTCATGATTGGGTCATTTGGTTTGTATACAGTAGGCCTTTTGTTGGATTCAAATAATAGAGATTGAGAATTGTAAATTGAAATTATTGTTGGATATTAGAAAAAGACTCGGTCACCCCGTGTATTTTACTGTTTCATATAGCTCGTAGTTTAATAGTTTATAGTACGTTTTTCGGTTTAAGTCGGGTTCAAATACCCGATATATTGTAAGTTGATGTTATTCGTTTATAGTTCGGTCTCCAATCCGGTTCCCATTTTCTTAATCCTTTTTCAATGAATTAGGTAAGATTATTTTATCAATTTAATTTTGCTATGCTTAGTGTAGATTTTATTTAGTCATTAAATGCTATGATATAATTTGTATTGAGTATGTGTAGTTCACTTGTGATTTGCTAAGTGATACGTGAATGGAAATCGGTGTGGGTTAGTGTAAAACAGATTTAAAAAATTATTAGCATTAGTATTTTCAATTTCGATTTACATATCCGCATTTATTTTTAATGCAATTTGAATTTCTTGTCATTTAATTTTCATCAGTTTATTTTTCTTGTCAGTCCGCGAAACTTAGCTCAAAGTGAAGATTACGGAAAATTTCCATAAACTTGGAAGCTAGGATATCATCCTTTTCACGGAGTTTCTCTTTTGCAAGTCTTGAAGGGTAAGGCAAACTAGTCTTGGTCTTTTGAGTAACGAGAGGCTCATTGATTGGTTCTTTGTCTTGGTTTTGATCTTGGACCAAAGGAGGTTGGATGTCTTCGGAGCTAGGTAGCTCCGTATCCTTTGTCACCTCGGGTTCCTTTTCCACCACCGGCGGTGGAATTGGAGGTCCATCATATGAGGCACCACTTCGTGTGGTAATTGCCTTGGCTTCGTTCCTAGGGTTTGGAATGGTATTGCTTGGTAACGAACTTGAACTTGAAGCTTGGTTGGTATGATAGTTTTGCATAAAACTTAGCATCATGTTTTGAAAATCATCTTGCTTCTTTTGAGAATCATTGTAAACTCTTTGAAAATCATTTTGGTTCCTTTGAAAATTGTCTAACTTCATTTGCAAATTATTCATGTTCGCATCATTAGCCTTAGCATAACTTTCAAAATCTGTTTTAGAAACACCTTGAATTTGTGAAACGGGAGGTAAAGCTTGATTAACCAAAGATTGATTTGTTAGTGGTTGGTATGGTGGGGCTTGATAAACGGCTCCTTGATTGTTTTGACGGTTTTGGTTGAAATTGCCTCCACGGTTTTGATTCGAATTGAAATTGTTTCCTTGATATCGGCTTTGGTTTCCTTGGTTGTTTTGAACATTTGGTTGATTAAAACTGGGTGGTCTCATTTGATTTGCCAAACTAGGAGGATTTCTTTGAACAAAGTTGCCAACGGCGGCGGTTTGTTAGAATTGGTGAATGTTATCATGAAAAACAGGAAATTCATTTCTTGTTAACGGACAATGGTTGAAATTATGGTTGGAACCACATGTAAGAAAAACTTCCTCAACTGCTTTGACGGTAGCAGGAGTTGTAACATTCTTTTCACTAATCATCTTTTCTAATCGGCTCATTCGAATATCCATTTTGTCTTCAAGAGAAGCGGCGAGTTGTTGAAATTCAAAAGAATTAGAAGGTGTAGAAGTAGAAAGAGGAGCATTCGTACTCACTCTTGGTTCAATTGCACGACTTCTTGAATAACGAACCTTGGATTTACTCTCAATAATTGCTAAACCATCACGAGGCATCTTATCTAGAAAATTTCCACCCGCGGAAGAATCTAAAGCATCTTGATCGTTGGTATTCAAAGAATTGTAGAACGTATCAAGTTGATGTAATTCCAAGAAACCATGATGAGGACATTGACGAAGAAGTCCTTTGAAACGTTCCCATGCTTCGTTGAAAGTTTCATTCGGTTTTTGGTAGAAAGTAGTGATTTCATTTCGAAGGTAAGTTGTTTTCGAAGGTGGAAAGAATTGGTTTATGAATTTCGAGACAAGATCATCCCACGTTAGAATCGATCGAGGTGGTTCTTTATCTAGCCAAGTCCGGGCTTCACCTTCGAGAGAGAAAGGAAAAAGCAAAAGCTTAATCGACGTATTCGGAACTTCGGGATGTCTAAACGTAGAAGTAACCTTGTTGAAAAATCGAAGATGATTATGAGGGTCTTGTTTACCCGTAAATTGATTACTTTGAACAAGATTAATCAAAGTTTGTTTAAGTTCAAAATTGTTTGCATTTATCGGTGGAACAACAATTGCATCTTCGTATCCCTCGATGGGAGCTTGTAGCATTTGAGCCATGGTACGATTGTCGGCCATTGGAAACTCGGGTTCCTCAACAATAACCGGTGTTATTTGTTGTTGTCGACGATTTCGATTTCGAGCTTGAAAACGAGTGCGCATGCACTAAAAATAGAGAAAAGAAATTAAAAAGAAAACAAAAATTACACTAATTTTTTTGGATTTTTGAATTTTTTTAACAATCTATTTTAAACGGATACACGGAAGACAACTTAAAACCAAATAATCAACTTACTTCACGGTAGCTCTTAAAAATTGCTTTTTAAGGTGAGCCGTTCCTCGTAAGTGACACAAATGGCAAGTTTTTGAATCTTTGGTTCGATTTGGGAACTTTTCAAGTTCACCGGAACTTATTTATGATAATACCTCAATTGAAGGTATTATATGTTGGTGTTCTTTTACCAACTTTGTGTATTTTATAGTTTTTTAAGGATAATTATTAAAATTTTTGATTTTTTTTATATATTTATACGATAACTATACTAAAAAGAAATATTTTTTTTACTTTTTATATTTTTTTTTGGATTTTTGAATTATAACAAAATTATAACTTTCGTAAACGAAAGGATCTTCAAACCAAACTCAACAAACGTAAACGAAGGAATCTTTAACACAAGTCCCCGGCAACGGCGCCAAAAAATGATTGTAGTAAAATATACAATAATATATTCCAAAAGAGCAATTAAGAACTTTCCTAAAGTCTCCCTTAAGAAAAGCTCACTCTAAAGATATATATAATATATAATACGTATATTTAACCGGGAAGAATGATCACCCGGGTCGTTTCCCCAACGACTTGTGAAATTGAAACCTTGCTTTAGCTTGGATTATGATTTGAATGAGAGAAAAGATATTTTTAAGTATCTATAACTACTAAATAAAAGCAACAATTAAAATAAGCACACAAAAACAATTAAACAAATAACGGTAACAAATAAAAAACAACAATTAAGCAAATAAGACAAAATTAAACTTTAAAATTGCAAACTAAATTTCTAAACCTAAATTAGGACAAAAGAAAATTTTAGGAAAAAGAAAAATATTTGTTTGATTATTTTTGAATTTATTATGAATTAAAAACGAATTTAAGCTAATTAAATCCTAGAAATTAGCAGATTAAGTCCTAAAAATTAAGAAAAATGATTTTTAAACTTAGAAAAGTCTAAAGTAACTTAAAAACTCAGAAAACTATTTTTAAAATTAAAATCCTATTTTTAAAATTAAAAATAAAGGCTTAAAAATGAAAATTAAAATCTAAAAGTGTTGAAAATGATTTTTTTTGAATGTAAACCTAAAAGTATTTATTCTAATGCTAAAAACTATTTTTTTGTATTTTTCTGAAACTTTTTCTATTTTTTATGATTTTTCGAAAATTAAAAACTTAGAAAAATGATTAAAAATAATCTACTAAATGGAAAAATGCCAAAAATTTAGGGAAAATCTAAAAAGTTATAAAGATCAAAGGAAAAATAAGAAGAAGCTTACAGCTTAACAAATAAGCCCTATAATAAGCTAATTCAGCTACGGCTTATATAAGAACAAAGAAATGAAAAAGAGGGTAAGTATTTAATGAGGGGAGAAGTGAATGGATGAGCTATTGTAGCATATTGGTTAAGTCGTTGGTGTTGAGAGGGGAAGGTCCTGGGTTCGAAACTGGCTAACACCTTTTTTTTTGCACTTTTTTATATTTTTGAAAATCAAAAGCTCAAACATGTAGAGGACACTTTTCTAACCAACTTTAATAAAAGAAGCTTAAGCTGAAAATCAAAATTAAGCTCTAAAAGAGCTTTTTAATTCTGCTGATACAGAAAGTGCCCTTTTAGAGGCAAAATTTGCTTAATTTCACTTAAAAGCTTACACACACTTCAAAATAAGCTCAAATTCTAAACCAAAAACTGTTTTAGAATCCTTAAGATGTGCACAAGCTAAAAATGACAACCTACTATGACTAAAGACACTTTAAGCTATCTGAAATTGAGGCACAATTAAGCAAACTCAGGGACAAACTCTAAAAGCACAAATTAAAGCTAAACTAAAAAAACTCAATTAGACAAGACAGAAGCTAAGCTTTAGAAAACTTAACAATTACCTAATAAGCTTTGAATTCAAACAAACAACTTCTATAAGCTAAGAAATCAAAATTTAAAACACTAAGCTAATACTACTGTTTTTGGTTTTTTAAGGTTTTTATGAACTTTGAAAGAAAATGTAATTAAGCAAATTAGCAAGAAATGAGAAATCAAGCTTTAAACTATATTAAGCTATAACTAATCTAAAAATATACTAAGTTTTAAAGCCTAGATCCTACTTAAGCTAACTAAAATGAAGATTAAAAGGCAAACAGTAGTAACTGCTGTTACTACTGCTGGTGTAGTTGGAAAAGCCACAAACACAAGTGTGCAGGTTACCTTAAGGGTAGACCTACACAACACACTCCTATTGAGTGTGTTTGAGCAAACTACAAACGCAAATCAAGCCTAAAAGGCTTGATTCAATTTTTAACAAACAAAACTTAAGGAGAAATCTCCCCTGGTGCTGACACAAGGAAATTAAGCTTCAATATGACTTTAAGCTAAAACTAAACTTTCAAACTTCTTTACATCTTAATCTAATATGAAAATCAAACTGGACAAAGAAAATTTACCTAGTTGCTTTGACTTTTAGAGGTCAAACAAGACTATTCCAAACACTCCTTAAATTTTTGACAGATTTCATTAAGCTTATGAAATTAAAATCTAATTAATAAAACCTTAATACCAGATATCTAATAGCTTATTACAAGCTTAATAAACATAATTCAGCCATCATTAAAGCTAAAATCAAAGAATAACACCATGCTTAACTATTTTTGGTTTTTTATGATTTTTAAGATAAAATGTAGAGAATTAAGATCTAATCTACAATGACTAAAAACAGATGATCAAACACACTTAATAAGCTATAATAAAGGTAAATAAGCACTAATAAGCAAACAGATTAAGCAACTAAGCAAATCTATATTAACAAGCACTTATAAAACTAGATATTAAAGAACATAAGATAATAAATGAAAACTTACTTTAAGCCTCAGCGAAACAGAAGCTATACTTAATTAAGCAGCTACAAGCTCTAGCTTATCCATAAGGATAAGCTAGTAAAGGCCATAGAATCCCTTCCATGATAGGCTTCTCTTCCAAAGCTTATAAGTCCAAAGTGGTTAAGGTTTTAAGTTGTTTTTAAGGTTTAGGTATATTAAGATCAAACTTAGCTCAATTGCTAGCTTATAGACTAGTAAGAGCTTGTATTAGCTTATTAGAACAATAGCTTAATGTTTAAGAAGAAATGAGAGCTTATGACAAAGTATTTAAGAGTAAAACTAGATTTCATTAAAATAAACTTGATTACATGATTTAAGAGAAAATTACAACTGAATTTTAAAAGGAAATTACAATAAGCTAAATTTAAGCTAAAATCTACTAAGATACTCTAAAACGGGAAAAGAAGATGATCATGTGTGTGTAAGAGGTGAGTACTTTTTATAGCCTATCAATGAACCTTCTAGGCCTTGTCTTGCTGCCCAAGCTCCTTTTAATCATATCCGTACGATTAACCAATCATTGGATCATAATTGTTGGCTGTTGGATCAAGTTTGTGTACACACGGATTGCCAGCATGGCAATCCGTGATGTGACACTTGTGTGCTTCTTCTGAGTGTAGATTTAGTGTAAAAACCAGCTCCTTGTGTGTTTCTTCACATTAACATGGCATTCTCCTTGCTTGATTGACCAATAAGAGTCTTGAGATTACGATTTTATCCCTGCCATCTTGTACTAGAGCCATTGAATTGTCTAATGCACCCTTTAATTTGGAAAAGCCCTATGATTTGACTAGAGGGTAAAATTTGGGGGATGAATGAACAGTTAAAACATTTTTTCGCGCCTTTTTCTTTTAAAACTGAAGGGGTAAAAAAAATGGGTGTGAGTTTGGGGAAATTGCAAGACTAATCCTTGTCTTTGGTTTATGAAAGATTAGGTGTAAGATGACTTTCATTTTTGGCTGGAATGGCCCTTGTGGTTTAAAGAAAATGCAAATGGGCCTAGTAAATGGGCTTTTGTTTTGGGCTTATGATCCGGGTAGGTTTTTTTATAAGTTTAGGGTCCATTAAGCCTTAGGGACCATTTGTGTAACTTTTGGAACTTGAGGGACTGATTTAGAATATTTTGGGGTTTTCTCTTCTAGTGGTTGACTTTTGTTGACCATAGTTAAGTGAGAGTTGAATTTTCTGACTTTGGCTTTTGGCTCTTGCACACTCTTCCGTTCTCGTATCCGTGTTTGCCCGTTTTTGACGGTTTTCTTGTGATTTTTGATATATCCATACCTGCATACACAAAACACAAAAACAAGTATATTTTTGCCATTTTAAGTATGTTTTTAGTCATTTAGGGTCATTTTTGGTGTTAACGGATATGTGTATTTTACACTTATCAAATTCCCCAAACTAAACCTTTGAAAAGTAGCAAAGATTTTTGTTGAGAGAGCTAAGAGATCACAAGTTATAAAACACCCGAATTCCCATTTTCAAAGATTTTTTTTAATGATTTTTTTTCTTAATAGACTACCTAACTACATCTTGTTCTTATGTTGACATAATGTAATGTTTTCATTACCTTAGTGGTAACTTTAAGGATCATGGAACAAAAAGCAATTTGCTAAAGCCCCTTGTTTTACCCTGAGTTAAATGGCGAAGGTGATGATGAATAGTTAAAACAGACTTTCTCGCCTATTTTTGACTGAGGGGGTAAATGGGGTAAGTTTGGGCAAATAGCAAGTTGAGTCCTTGTGTTTATAATATGAAAAGGTGTATTGTTAGATAACTTTTAATAATGGCAGAAGTGGCCCTTGGATTTTTATAAAAGGTTATGGTTTAGGGTTTTGGACCGGGTATGGGCTTTTGATTTGGGCTTTGGATCCGGGTGTTGTTTTTTATAGGATTAGGGCCCATTGTGTAACTTTGGAAACTTGAGGGACTAGATTTGTAACTTTGGGTTTTTTGTCTTCTAGTGTTGACTTTGAGAGTTGACCGAGGTTGACTTTTTGACTTTGGCTTCTGGCTCTTGCATGCTCTTCCGTTCTCGTATCCGTGTTTGCCTATTTTTGACGGTTTTCTTGTGATTTTTGTCTTATCCGTACCTGCACACACAAAAACACAAAAACAAGTATATCTTTGCTATTTTAAGTGTGTTTTTGGTCATTTAGGGTCATTTTTGGTGCTAACGGATATGTGTATTTTTCACTTATCAAAATTCCCCAAACTAAACGATGGCGTGTCCTCACGCAATATTACATGCCTTATAACCAAATACCTCGAAACTTCCCCAAACTAAACCTTATAAAACACCCGATTTCCTATTTTCAAAGATTTTTTTATTTTTTTATGATTTTTCTTGATAGACTATCTAACTACAACTTATTCTTGTGTTGACATAATGTAATGTTTTCATTACCTTAGTGGTAACTTTAAGCATCATGGAACAAAAAGCACAATTTTTCACTTTTCCCATACTAAGCTTAAAATAAGATCACCGTTAAGTACGAGCTAAGATGCTAAGACTACCTATAATTACAACTTATGAATTTCTCTTCCCGACAATAAATCAAATATATGAAGTGTGTGTGCTCAATTAATTTTAAACCATTTAATACCTCATATTAATATAGATGAAATCCGACTAAGCTTTACACATGGGCCTTTTGGGCTAATATGTTAATAACATAGTAAGATCACAACTCAAAGCAAACAAAAACCTCCTTAGCTAAGACATTGTTGGTTCACTTGCCCTAAAAATGACTTTCTTCTCTAGCATCCCACCGTCATCGGGTAAGTGCTAAGGCTTTTGAGACCCCATCCAGAGAATAATAATCGAGACGCATGAACTTCCGATGAAAAAGCCTTGTAGACTTTTGCAAATTTTGGTTCAAAAGAATACTTTGGTTTTAGAAAAGGAAACTTTTACTATTTATTTTCTAATTTGCAACATTATTATTACTATTTACATTATTAGGCTAGGAACCGGTATCACTTTTCTTTCGACGACACATCGGCCACGCCTCCGACAAGAGTCCGTGTACTTATTATGATACCGACCCTAAATATACATCCTCCATCCTTTCTTTCGATGTCACATCGGGAGCGAACCGACAAATGCCCATGTACTTTATTGCGATGGAGTTTGTATATTAATTATTAACACTAAGGATTTATAACTTGCATCCTTTTATTCACCAACTATATTTTTTATATATATTTTTTTTATATTAATTCAACACATTATTTTTGCAAATAGAAAAATTTCATTTTAGAAAACCAAAGTATAAACTTGAACTAAAATTCTTATTTACAAATGATGTTGACTTCATCATCGATAAAGCTTTTTCTCTGAATATGTTGATTAGACTTTTAAGAGTAAAACTCTAATTTGTAAAAATTAAAGAGAACACGTATAATTAATCATTTTAAGAACTTCGGGGAAGAAAAACCACAAGTTATTCTTATAAGCCTTTAAGTTTTCCAAATAAACTTTGTTTAGCATCCTAATTCGTAATCAACACTATCATCTCTTATTCTTTGCAATTTAAAATCTCTAATAAAGAAATTCGCAAATACTTAGCCTATATAAAATCCAACTCGGCATATTTAAAATCTACTTGAGATTAGCACAAGTCTTCATTTACTAATGATTTCAAGTCTAGCATGTTTAAAGTCTACATGAGACTAGCACAAACTATCATCATTAATTGTTAAGGGAGAAAGCTAGAACTCAACACGTTCGATCGGGTCAAAAATTACTTCTTATTCTTACCAACGGAAAACCTACATTCGTGTCTTAACACTTATTATATTTTATTTTTTATTTTTTATTTTTTTACAAATAAAAACTTAAAAATTTAAAAATTTTGCTATTTTTGTGGGAAAACGGGTACGTGAGAACAAAACAATAAGCAGGTAACATCAAATCGATAGATTCCCTCCCCAAACTAAATCAAAACATTGCCCTTAATGTTTAAAGGCGGTTTCTATGAAAATCTAAGCCGTTTATGAATTATGCAAAGATAAACGTTAGTCGATAAGATGAAAGGATATCGTATTTCCCCAAACTAATTTCAAACAAAGGATAGGAAGCTCGAGTGAACCGGGACACAACACCGAACACGAGAGGCTTTAGAAATTGTTGGTTCAATCCTGCAAAAATCACAATAAACAACAAACAACGAAGAACGAAAGAATACAAGCCTCTTCACAACACAACACATTTTAGAAAGAAAATAGAAAAGGATAGGCATGGGGTAAACTCCCACGAAGCGGCTTGTTTTTGTTCACCGAGTCGCAAGCTCGACTCGATCCCTGAATTCATTTGTCCTTAGGGAAAGTTTGGAGATCCAGGATAACCAATGGTGGCATATCCCCTCCAAAATAATGTTTGAGACGGTGGCAATTCACTTTGAAATTTGAGCCATCGGGGTGAGATAATTTGGCAGTGCCATATGGAAAAACTTCGGTTATAGTGAAAGGGCCGGACCAACGGGACTTAAGCTTACCGGAGAAAATCTTTAATCGGGAGTTAAAGAGGAGGACTCGATCACCAATGTTAAAAACACGGTTTTTGATCTTAGCGTCATGAATTCTCTTAGTTTTCTCCTTGTAGATTAAAGAATTTTCGTAAGCTTGATCACGGAGCTCATGAAGTTCATTAAGCTAGAGCTTTCGATGATCACCCGCGGTCTTGAGATCGAAATTGGCATGCTTAAGAGCCCAATATGCCTTGTGTTCTAGTTCAACTGGTAAGTGAAAAGATTTTCCATAAACTAGCTTATATGGCGTGCATCCGATCAGAGTCTTATAAGCGGTTCGAAATGCCCACAACGCATCGTCTAATTTGTTGGACCACGAGGCACGGTTTTCTCCTACCGTCCTTTCTAAGATTCTTTTAAGTCCACGATTCTTCACCTCGACTTGACCACTAGTTTGAGGGTGGTAAGCGGTAGAAAGATGATGTGTGACCCCATATTTAGACATGACTTTATCAAATTTGTCGTTATAGAAATGGGTCCCACGATCGCTTATGATAGCTCTCGGTGCACCGAATCGGGAGAAAAGGGATTTCAAAAATTTGACAACTACTCTAGCATCGTTGGTGGGGAGCGCCTTGGCTTCAACCCATTTGGAAAGATAATCGACGGCTACAAGTATGTATTTGTTTCCTCTCAATGATGGAAAAAGTCCTATAAAATCAATGCCCAATACATCGAAAATTTCACAAACTTGGATAGCATTTTGAGGCATCTCGTCTCGATGTGAAATTTTACCTTGTCTTTGACATGCATCACAAGATTTGATAATTGAATGAGCATCTTGATATATGGTAGGCCCAAAGAACCTGGCATCAAATACTTTCCGAGCGGTGATATTGGCACTATGATGGCCCCCGGTGGGTCCTTCATTACAAGCTTTGAGGATTTCAAGAGCTTCTTGGCCAAATACACACCTACAGATGATTTGATCTGCACATATTCGAAAGAGATAGGGATCATCCCAAAAGTAATGCTTTACATCTTTGAAAAATTTTCTCTTTTGTTAAGTTGACATCCCTTTAATGAGAGAATTTCCCACGTGGTAATTTGCTATATCGATAAACCACGGAGTACTTTGGTTATCAAAAGAAGTCACCGTATTCAATGTCTCAAGAGGAAAGGTTTCGTTAATCTCCTTAGGATAAAAAACATTCTCATACGGGTTTTCAAGACGAGCGAGGTGATCGGCTGCATAGTTTTCAGCTCCTTTGGTATCAATCACTTTAAAATCGAACTCTTGGAGAAGTAAAACCCATCTAAGCAATCTTGCTTTGGCGTCTTTCTTGTTGAAGAGGTATTTTAAGGCAGAATGGTCCGTGTAAACAACACTTTTATTCATGATAAGATATGATCAGAATTTCTTAAAAGCGTATACTACTGCAAGCATTTCTTTTTCTGTTGTTGTGTAGTTTGCTTCAGCTTTGGTCATCGTCTTACTTGCGTAATGAATTGGTCTAAAATGCTTCTCAATCCTTTGCCCTAGAACCGCACCTATTGCATAATCACTTGCGTGGCACACGAGTTCAAAAGGTTGGTCCCAATTTGGAGCAATTAGAATTGGGGCTTCGGTTAATTTCTTTTTTAGAGTCTGAAAGGCTTGAATGCATTCTTCTGAAAAGATAAACGGGGTGTTTTTCTCAAGAAGGTGGGTCATGGGTCAAGAAATCTTTGAAAAATCTTTGTTGAATCTTCGGTAAAAACCAGCATGCCCGAGAAAACTTCGAATACCCTTGACGGTGGTTGGGTGAGGTAGCTTAGAAATCACATCGATCTTGGCTTTGTCGACTTCAATTCCTTTCTTCGAGATCTTATGTCCTAATACGATACCTTCTTTAACCATGAAATGGCTTTTCCCCCAATTTAGAGCTAAATTAGTGTCTTCACACCGTTTAAGCATTTGATCTAGATTGGTGAGGCACGTAGAAAAAGAATTTCCAAAAACTAAGAAATTATCCATGAAGACTTCCATTGTCTTTTCAATCATGTCATGGAAGATTGCCATCATACACCTCTGAAATGTGCCTGGTGCATTGCACAAACCAAAAGGCATGCGGCGGTAAGCAAACGTTCCGTATGGGCAGGTGAATGTGGTATTTTCTTGGTCTTTTAGATCAATTGGAATTTGGAAATAACCCGAGAAACCGTCGAGGAAACAATAGAATTCATTTCCTGCGAGTCTCTCAAGCATTTGATCCATGAACGACAAAGGGAAATGCTATTTTCTTGTAGCTTTGTTCAATTTGCGATAATCTATGCATACTCTCCATCCCGTTACAAGTCTTGTCGGCACCAATTTGTTTTCATCATTAGTTACTACGGTCATTCCTCCCTTCTTTGGTACACAGTGTACTGGGCTCACCCAAGGACTATCCGAGATTGGGTAGATCAATCCAGCGTCAAGAAGTTTTTCAACCTCTTTTTTAATGACATCATGGATCTTCAATCCATCGGTCATTGTCTTACTTGCATAATGAATTGGTCTAAAATGCTTCTCGATCCTTTGCCCCAGAACCGCACCTATTGCAAAATCACTTGCATCGCACATGAGTTCAAAAGGTAGGTCCCAATTAGGGGCAATCAGAATTGGAGCTTCGGTTAATTTCTTTTTTAGAGTCTGAAAGGCTTGAATGCATTCTTCTGAAAAGATAAACGGGGTGTTTTTCTCAAGAAGGTGGGTCATGGGTCGAGAAATTTTTGAAAAATCTTTGATGAATCTACGATAAAAACCAGTATGCCCGAGAAAACTTCGAATTCCCTTAACGGTGGTTGGGTGAGGTAGCTTAGAAATCACATCGATCTTAGCTTTGCCGACTTCAATTCCTTTCTTCGAGATCTTATGTCCAAGAACGATACCTTCTTTCACCATGAAATGGCTTTTTTCCCAATTTAGAGCTAAGTTGGAGTCTTCACACCGTTTAAGCATTTTTTTCTAGATTGGTGAGACACGTAGAAAAAGAATTTCCAAAAACCGAGAAATCATTCATGAAGACTTCCATTGTCTTTTCAACCATATCATGGAAGATTGCCATCATACACCTTTGAAACGTGCCTGGCGCATTGCATACACCAAAATGCATGCGGCGATAATGTGGTCTTCTCTTGGTCATTTGGATCAATTGGAATCTGGAAATAACCCGAGAAACCGTCGAGGAAACAATAGTACTC
>BQNB010012133.1:49653-79846 GCA_026074375.1 Tanacetum coccineum
GCAAAAGACGCGAAACAAGGCAGGAGCAAAAGAAAATTTGATCACGGAACTCTAGTCTAGTAACGCTCACCGCACGCTATAATGGTACCGCGTACAGTAAGCAAACTAGACTGGGGGGACTTGATGACGTATAGTATGAACACCAAGCTTACTGGGCTTGGTTCATAATATACACATATGGGCCCAGGCCCAATACAACAAATAGCCGGACTACTAAGCCCGACAAGGGCCACGCTCCGGATATTTCAAAGACGCACGTGAGTATCTTCAAAGCCGCACCCGTTGTACCTCCGCGGACAAATACTGACTGCGGAAGAATACTCGCGTGCGCAGACACGATTACACGTGGACCTTTGCCCGACAAGGGACCCACTCCGGCCACTAACAGTCACAAGCGAAATACTAGGAAACCCTAGTATTAGGCTTGCCTATAAAAAGGGGTCATTTCACACCCCAAAAAGGTACATTCTGTCTGACAACTAATACACATACATACCCTGACATTCTCTGATTCTCTGACAAACATGTATACTTACTCTCACGCCGGAGCTTAATTGTGGGGTCCGCCCCGCGGTAAGGCTAACGGTTTACTCTCATTTGTGCAGATTACCATCTCATTACTTGGATTAGTACAAGATCAACATCATATTCTATTTCCTCACCCCCCTACACGGTTTTTGTACTAACAATGTTTATTCCATTAGATGATTTTCTCATCCATAACCTGATATTTTTAATTCATAACCCAATTTTCATCAACAACAATATGATTCTCACATTTATAACCTGATCTTCGTCCTTTATAATCTGTTAATCATCTATATCTAACTAATCATCTTTTAATCGATGAACTCAAACATAAAATCAATAAAAAAAAACTATTTCCCTTGAATTTTCAAATGTTACGACGAATGACGAAGATTTATGACAAAATGTACAATTAATGAATTTTTTGGAGTTGATTCAATTATTAATTTCGATTATATGATTGTGTGTAGGGATGAGAACGAACAACCGATCCACTGGATATCCATCTATTCAACTCTTGAATTAGCTGATATGGATGGAATCAATGGAGAATTATGAACACGGATATGGATATGGATGTTTAATGGGTTGAACATGAATAACATTTTGTCATGCATGGATGGTTCATTTACTACTAGAAATAATTAAATATTTACTATCATAAAAAGTTGTATCATATTTGTGATACATTATGATACTACTTGAAGCAAAAAAAAAAAAAAAAAAAAAGCTTGTCATATCACAAGCACACACAGCCTTTATTTAAGGGTTTGTTTACTGCAATGTTTTGAAAACCGGGTTTTGAATCGACCCGGTCGAGTCACCGGGTTACCGGTTCAACCCGGTTTTCCAATATATATATATATATATATTCAATAATTAGAAAAAAACTGTGTATATAAATCATGAAATATTCCATATATTAAGCCTAAAGACTATTAATTAACAAAAGAGAATCATGTAACAATTAAATTACGTCGCAATATCTATCAATTAACATGGTTTTTATTTTATAAAAAATACAAAAAATACCCGTGAAACCCGGCCGGGTCTTATGACCGGGTTTAGTCCCGCGTGTTCACTACAAACCCGGCGGGTCAAACCGGGTTTCGAAAATATGAAACCCGGTTTAATTTGACCCGTTTTTTCGACCGGAACCGGTTGACCCGGCCGGGTCGAACCGGGTTTCAAAACACAGGTTTACTGTACTCTATGAGCATCTTTAAATGTATGCTTTTAAATTTTGCATTATTTTAATGTAAAATAAATTTTTTACAATTATATGCTCACTAAAAGATATATATATTTTAATGTGTGCATAATTTTTTCTAAATAGTTTAATTTAACTTGTTTAGTTAATAAAGAAACACAAAAATATAACATTTGACATACAACTTGATATCATGCAAACACAAACTAATACACTACTATACGTCAAAACCACACCTATTTGATGACTATTTTCGTTCTTTCCAACATAGGAAAATGAAATTAATAAGCTAAAAATATAAATTGTTAGTACATTTTGCAAACTATTTTTTGCCATGTATCGCAAGCAAAACAAAAAGTGGTTTACGTTATTTTTAAAAGTGGTCCACATCAGCTCTAAGAGCATTCATATAGGTTTATAATATGTCAAATCATAAACTTATAAAGCTTTTAATATTATAAACCTCACACCACTATGCATAAATCTTTTACAACAATATGAAATATACATGTACTAAATTATGAAAAGGTCTAGAATTTTAGACCTCTTCATGCCACATAGATATAAACTATAAGCTCACTATGGTTGCAACAAAAGATAAACATTTTCATGAATTTTAAATTTTTTCATAAACCTCTCATAATGGATGCCCTAAATTCTTTCTTTCAGAATAAATACGACAATCTCTATACGGTAATGGTTATGTAATCAGTTGTGCTCTGTGTTTACCACTTACCAGAACTATTGTATATTTTTATAAAACTAAATATATTGGGTCGGTTATTAGCACCCTCTAAACTTTTTTTATTTATTTATTTTTATAATTTTGTTTGTATTATAAAACTATGAAAAAAATAGAACATAATATATAAAGTTCGATAAGTAAAAAGTAGTAAAACATGAATAATATAAAGCAGGAAGCTATCTTATCCTGTTAATAAAGTGGGTAAAACTGTTGGAAAAAAATGTTGAACACAGACTACAAAGTTTTACAAGTAAAATATTATAAAATATGAAAAATACGTGTTAATACAAATAATGCCTAAAAACGTGATTTATATTTTTTGACTCCTTTACGTTTTAAAGATGACAAAATGTAAAAACATCCACGATAAAAATAAACGTTTACATGTTATTACTCGTAAACTTCCATTTCGAAGTAAATCACTTAAGGTATGTATAAACAAACCAATAAACATGATTAGTGATCAAGAATATATTTTTCTTAACCTTTATATTTCTACAAAAGTATTTTTACAAAAATAAAAATATACAAAATATTTTTATTATAAAAGAAATGTTTTATTTAAATATAAAAATTTAAAATCTGGTTTCCCCCAAAATAGAAGCTTCTACACCAGATTTTACTTTCCTCACTACAGGACAAAAATAGGAGCGTCTACCTAGGGGCGGCCCCCTGATAGGCAGAACGACCCCCAGATATATTTGGGACTGTCGGGACCGCCGCCAGGAGACGTTACCATTCCCTGTCTATAAATACTGCACTATTCCCTGCAGATTTTCAGACCTCTTAGCACAATTTTTTCAGATCTCTTTCTCTCACTAAAACCTTATTTTTCTCTCTAAATCTCTTGTTCGCTAACATAGTTTAATCTTGTTTCAAGTGATCCAATCACATCTTCTTCCTTCTTCTATCAAGTGTAAGAGAAGAACACTCGTATTCGCCAAGAAACGAAGTGTTGTAAATTAGTGATATCCTCCATCTTCTTCTAAGATTCAAACCTCTATTTTCTTGATCTTGTGTTAGTATGTAAAATTGGATAGTGTATAAATCCGATAGTGTTGATTGTGTGAGAGTTAATATTTTAGTCCTTAAAATACATTGGTGAAGTGGTAGATTGGTTCTAGCTGATTAGGACTCGACATTTAGCTTAGTGTCGGAAAACAACGTAAGCGACGTGTAAACGGTTTTCTCCGCCTAAAGAGAGCTTGTTGACATAGTAAAATCTCGAGTCGGATACTCGAGGAATGGAGTAGGACGAAGAAGAGCTTCGTAGCCGAACCACTATAAATCACGGTGTTGTGGTTTGATTGTTCTTCCTCTTAACTATTATCTTTTATTTATCCTTTACATTTATTGTTTGTATTGTGATTATGTTGCAAGTAGTTAGATATATTGGTTGTTTATATCGTTGGTTGATCTCGCATACACTCGAATCTAAAGATTTCATAAGCAAAGTTTTAAAACACCAAACCGGTAAACTATTCAACCCCCCTTCTAGTTTCTACAATTGGTATTAGAAGCCGAGGTTACTCAAGATTTTTAAAATATACTGTATTTTAAAGCTTGGATCTATCTATGGATTCCGACAAATATCTAGAAGGGCAATTTATGCAAAGACCACCACTTTTCGAAAGCGATAGTTTTATCTATTAGAAAAATAGATTCGAAACGTATGTTAAATCAAAAGATCATGATCTTGGGCATGTTATTACCAACGTTAATTTTCAACCCATTCAAAATAATCCGGAAACCAAACTAGATGAGGTTATCCTTTTTAAAAATCAATATGATGAGCTTAAGAAAAGACTTGCGAAAAATAATGAAGCTAAAATGGTTATTTATAATGTTTTGCCTAGAAAAGAATATGAAAGAATTTTCATGTGTAATACGGAAAAAGAAATTTGGAAAACTTTGTTAATCACCCATCAAGGTAATAACCAAGTCAAAGATAACAAGATTGACCTTTTGGTACAATAATATGAACAATTCATCATTTCTAAAGACGAATCTATAGATAGTGCTTTTGCTAGATCTAATACTATTATTACTAGTCTAAAAGCTCTTGATGAAGGTTACTCTAGCAAAAATTATGTTAGGAAGTTTCTTAGGGCTCTACATCCTAAATGGAGAGCGAAAGTCACAGAGATTAAAGAGTCGAAGGACTTGACATCACTATCACTTGATGAACTCATCGGGAACCTTAAAGTTCATGAGATGATTATCAAGAAAGATTCTGAAATAGTCAAAGCAAAAGGAGAAAGAAGTTATCTTGCTTTAAAGGCTAAAAAAGAATCAAATGATGAAGAATGTTCGACTTCCGAAAGTGAAGATGAAGAATATGCCATGGAGGTTAAAGACTTCAAGAAGTTCTTCAAGAGAAGAGGTAGGTTCGTAAGACAACCTAGGAACGACAAAAAGACAATTAAAAGTTGCCGAGATGACAAGAACGACAAAAGTGATAGGAAGTGTTTTAGATGCGGAGATCCAAATCATCTTATTGGAGAATGTCCAAAACCACTGAAAGACAAGAACCAAAGAACATTCGTCGGAGGTTCTTGGAGTGATAGCGGCGAGGAAGATGATGAAAAGGCTAAAGACGAAACATGTCTAGTGGCTCTAGCATCTAGTGAGGTACGTTTCGAATCCTCTTACTTTTGTGATGAAAATTCATCAATAGATGATTTTATCTTAGATAGTGAATATGATAAATTATGTAAAATGAGTCTAAAAATAATCACCAAGAACAAACGCTTAAAAGCAATTAGAATAAGTTTAGAAAATGAAATTAGTAAGTTAAAAGAAAAGGTGTCTACACTCGAGAAAAACAAGGGAGTTGGTCTCGAATGTACAAAGTGTCAATTACTTAAAATAGACAACGAAAAACTCAGAGAGGATGCTTTTAAGCTAACTCAAGTTGAAAAGAGTACACATTCTTTAAATGAAATGTTGAGTAATCAAAAACTCTCTGGAGATAAATCGGGTCTAGGTTTTAAATCATTGAAGCATCATCTAGCGGGATTAAGGAAATAAAATTTGTAAAACCTTAAAATAATACGTCAGGCGGCCCCCATAAAGCACAGACGACTCCCAAAGCAATTGAGGGACCGCCTGTTTGTTCATTAGATGTCGAACAATCTGTGTCTTTTCAAAAATCCATTTTGGGTCCTAGACCAAAACATATAATGATGAACAACGTTAAAATTCTCGTTGTTAGTGATAATGAGGTTAAACGATTTTATAAACCTTCTTTGAAACCCGAAGTTGGATTTTCTAAACCAAACTTTAGGTCAAAAACTCCACCTCCTAGGAGAGCTAACAATTCTTATCCTCGTTCTAAGACACCACAACCAAAAAGAAATGTTGGTCGACAAAACTGACCTCATGGATTTCTAGTAATTTAGAATAACTTCCAACCTCAAAGTTACATGCCATGGGAAATGTGTCCTCCATTTCTACATCCCAATCAAATGCAACAAATGCAAGGAATGTTTAGCACTAACAACTTTGGACCCATGAGATATTGGTGACCAAATGTTTGAGTTGTTGTCTTATATAAATAGATATGCCTTGGAGTTGACTTGGAGCCCGATGAGTGGATAAAAGATAGCGGATGCTCTAAACACATGACGGGCAACCGAAATCTCTTCTCAATCTACAAGGCATACAATGGAGGTAACGTCATTTTTGATAGTAATCTATGCGGTAACATCATTGGTAAATGTATGATTCCTCGCGACTCTCTTAAAATTGCTAATGTAGAGCATGTAGATAATTAAGATTTAACTTGCTAAGTGTAAGTCAAATATGTGATAGTAAATGTAAGGTTATACTTTCTGAAAATGATAGCGAAATGATTAAGGACAGTGAGGTCATAGGTAGAGTATTAGAAAGAAAGGCTTATATGTGATGAAATTAGGAAATAGCCCTAAAGACAAAATTTGTCTTGCAACTATTAATGAAAACTCCACCTTGTGGCATAGGAGGTTAGGTCACGCTAATATGCGTCTCATTCAATCGTTAGCATCTAAGGAACTAGTTAGGAATTCACCTAAGCTTAAGTTTGATCAACACTTTTGTGATTGCAAAATTGGAAAGCAAGCTCACACTAGTCACAAAGCTAAGAAATTAGTCTCAACGACTAGATGCTTAGAACTTCTCCATATGGATCTCTTCGGTCCATCCGCCGCACGGAGTTACGGAGGGAACCTCTACACCTTAGTAATA
The DNA here is from genome assembly GCA_026074375.1 of Tanacetum coccineum. NCBI lineage: Eukaryota > Viridiplantae > Streptophyta > Magnoliopsida > Asterales > Asteraceae > Tanacetum > Tanacetum coccineum. Next base: position 56,361 of record BQNB010012133.1, read on the forward strand.
GTAGACGACTATTCTAGGTATACATGGATCGTTGTGCGTAGGTATTATTTTTGCTTGTATTCGAGTTAATAACTGTCATGATGTACAAAGATATGTACACAAATAGTAACAGCATTAGTGACAGCATAAGTGTCACAAAATGCCATAGGAGGAAGGAGTAATTGAATTTGTGACAGATTAGAAATAGTTCAGTAACAGTTAAAGCGTCACTAACAGAATGGGAGGAAGGAGAACCAGATTAGTGACATATTAGCGACGGTTTAGCTACAGGTAAAGCGTCGTTGGATACCATGGGAGGACAGTTTTGTGACAGTTTAGTAACAGATAAAGTGTCGCTAAAAATATGGGAGGAAGGAGAATGCCATTAGCGACAAATTAGTGACAGCTTTGTGACAGAAAAAGTGTTGCAAATTCCAGGTATTGACTTTAAGTAGTAATGAAACAGCATCCGCCATACGGAGTTACGGAGGGAACCTCTACACCTTAGTAATAGTAGACGACTATTCTAGGTATACATGGATCGTTGTGCGTAGGTATTATTTATTATCAAGTTTTATATTTATATTTTGCCGACTTTACCTAAAAACAACACTAACTGGCAGTGGACCTAATCAGTTGTAGCTTCGTTGGTAAGTAGGGTGTCGATAACTAAAAGTGAGAATGTTAAATCCTAATTCTATCAGTATTTTATTCCTAATTTATTTAATTCTACTCTAACCCTAAATCTAACGCAGTGGGGGAAGAATTCTAGCCTGAGAGACTGACACGAGGTTTTGGATACTAAGGCAATGTAAAGGAGAATTAACACACACAAGCAGATAGTCAGAAGATGGAGAAGCGGTCAAGCCTATAATAAGGGGAATGTACTAACCATGAATAGTCAAATAAAACGCAGGTTTGTCTAGAAGTGCTATGATTGCTTATCTCGAAGGGGCATATCATTCTTAGATTTAGGCGGTACTTCTTCTTAAAATCTAGTCACGCTAATTCTGTCATAATTAAACGCATCCACATAAAGCATCCTTTTATTGATTATAATCTATCTTAGGAGATTAATAATGGTGATCTTATTAAACCATAGCTTAACGAGACTTTACTAACAAACTGCTTAACGTCTCTTTATATACTAGTAGTCTACTGTCCGGGTCCTTACCAAGAGAATCAGAACGTCATTTGTTGATCCCAGGTCACCTGCTAGTCCAACTTATTCACTAAACCAATGGCAATGATAGGTTATTATTTGTGATCCTATGATTCTAAATATATAAATTGCGGATATGGAGAGCTATCCCGGCATCTAGCTAGCTCTATATTTTGCATTCCTAGATCCAGTTGAGTGATATGTCACATACTTAAGCATGTAAACGAGTATAAATTGATAAACATAATCAATAAACCTATGGTAAATTAAGCAATCGAGATAAACAAACCAAACATTAAATTATCATAAACATTAGGTATTAGCCAATAACCATTGTATCGAATACAAATATAATCAACGAACAACCAAGGTAACCTAACCGAGTTAAACGAATGATACCAAAAATCGACCGATTATTAGAGTATATATGAATACAAGGTTTCCTATTTGATTGAAGCTCGTTGCTTGACCTTATTTGCTTCTTTCCTCTTCTGGAAATTGAACTTGGTGGTTAAATTATGAATTAGTTGCTGATGGCTCCCATTGTGCACACGAAAATTCGTATTTAAGGTTTGTATTTATACGTTCTCGAAAATCGTCGATACGCCATATTGTTTGAGGTCAATACGACGTATTAGGGGTTTTTTGGAGTAGGGACCGCGTTCAATATCTTTCAGAATCTTTCAATACTTGATCTTGGATACGGCGTATAGAGTCTTCTAGATACGGTGTATTGCTCTTCAATTCTTCGTGGTTCCTTGTGAAGTGCAGGTACATATACGCCGTATCTTCCTTGATGGATATGACGTATAGGTAGTCAGAATAGTATCTTGAGATTTCTTCATTTAAGCTCCAAAATGCGTACCTTTAGCATAACTTCGCCAATTACTCCATAATTACTGCAAATATCAAATATAATCAATTAAGTACCAATTCGTGCAATAATTATATAAAATGGGTAAGAAACATGGGATAAATGATGCTATAAAAGTGACGTTATTTGATGTCATCAAATATCCCCCCACTTGAATCCTACTTGTCCTCAAGTAGACTTTAGAAAATTTATAAAAATATATCCTAACCGTAGTCAAGGATTTTTCCTTTACGAAATTATTCGTTCAATTACTAGTACACAACCAAACACCTTATGAAATAGGAAGATGAAATCACCCAAATCACTCAACTAATCTATGTGGTAACATGTGACTAATCACTCAATTGCTCGGTCGTGACAAGTATTCTATCATAAGCTTGGCAAGGATACACATCTCCACCACTAAAGCTAAGGAGTGACAAGTCTACAAAGGTAAATTGTGTTTAAAAGGTTCAAGGGTTTGATCACTCTTTTTAATCTCTATCGATACCAATATTCCAGAAAAGGAGATAAAACCACATATACACATCCATAACGATGGAATAGACATAAATGGTTGCATTAATTTCTTAACTCGAATAAGCTAAAGAATAAGACTAGTAGTCTTCACCAAAAGTCGTAAATCAGCAAGGGCGACAAACCATATATACACGCCCATAACGACGGAATAGACATACATGATTGCATTCATTCCCCCACTCGAGTAAAACCAAGGGTTAGGACGAAGAGTGATATAGGGTAAGGATCTTCTAATCCTTCACCAATAGTAATAAACCAACAAGCCAGACAAAATCACACATACATGGCCGTAATGACGGAATAGATACATGCAATTGCTCGCGTCCTCATTCGTGTAAGACCTAAGGTTACGAATTAGGAAATGGAAAATAATTGTTGTTAAATAAAAAACAAAACAAATAGATTAAGTCCAAACAAATAAGGTACAATGTTGCTAGTTACTTTCTCGACTGTACCCATGAAAAAGACACATAATCATAGACATAACGTCTTGATCATAGATCAACAAAAACAACCTTAGTTGGTGTTCCCGTAATGGTCAATACTAAACAAACCTTTGAATTCCCAATTGTCCACCTTTGTCTCGATAGGATCACATGTACATCAATTGTTAGTGCAAATTATATAACAATCATTTCTGACAACCTCTTGTCAACACATCCGTTCTTTAGTCTCGCTCATCCTTTGCCACTTTTTAGCTCTATGGAATCACTTTCATTCACATCCAAGAGCGTATCGTCTCCATCCTCATCTTATTTTTCTTTTTATCCCTTTAAAGTATATATTTTGGCATATATCGCCAAGATATTAAGTGACATTCGTCTACCTTTAAAAAGTCATTCTCATAATATTTGTGTGTCAATCAATAAACGAATCCCATTCTCGTTTATTAAAAGTAGGTCGAATCTTAGCCCTTAAACATACGTCTCGATTCTTTTTATTTCATTATTTAGGTTGTTGATTTTAAAATAACGATATAAATCAACTTGCAAAACGATTTTAAGGTTAATCTATTGTGTTGGCTTAAGGTGTAACGAAACAAGATTTGGTGTAAAAAAAGAATTGAATGGCTCAGCAGGTTTTTCTAGGGGTATCTTACTCTAAAAATAAGAGTAAACAAAAGGGTTTATACGGGGGTTAACTAACCAGTGTAATTAATTAATATCACAACATGTAAAGGCTTTTTGGTTTAATCCTAGAAATTTACCAGTTTAGACAAGTCACTCCATCTATTGAAAATAGTACTTATTATTGTGGTCTTGAATAGATATAGCAAGCCAAGTTCTAAAGTTTACTACAGTCACCGGCACACTCATTGTTTTGTGATAATTAGGGGTAAAATTGGGGGAAACGGAAAGGTTAAATCCTCACAAATGAAATTAAAGGTTATGTGTGCGGGTTATGTAACTAATAATTTCACAAAAGTATGCTAATTTTTTTTAAATTTGAGCATAAATTAGGCAGATTATTGTGAAAAATAGGACAAGTAAGCGTTCTAATTCTCCTCCTCCACTTGAGATATACAACGACCTTGTTGTATATAACATTAAGGACGGAAATTAAAAGAATTAGAACGAGAAACTCCTCTGGAATTTGCTCGGTATAATCATCCATGTTGCGTTTATGAGCAAGAATTGTGTTTGTTATTGCGGGTATTAAAGTCAGAAGGGATTACAACACTCAGAACTCCAGAATATAAATACTCCACCAAAGTCGTCATTTTTGTTCTGTAGGATCCTGTATAAGATATAAGAGAAACCAATGCAATTCTATCTCCGGTATTCGACGGTTAGAAAACAAAAAACTATACAAGAAGTCAATACACCGTATCTCAAAACTGGGATACGTCGTATTGAGACCTATAAAAAGCATCTAAGGTACGGGTCAGTTTGTCAAATACACCGTATCATACTCATGAATATGCCGTATAGACAAATCTGACAATAATGTTCAAATGCTGAAAAATAAAGACTGGATATCGGCCAGTTAGTTCAATACGCCGTATCCATTGAGGTTGGATACGCCGTATTGACTAACTGGGAAGACAGACTTGATAAAAAATAAGAAAATACATCCGGGTTGTCTCCTGGCAAGCACTTTTGTTTACAGAAATGTCTTTAAGTTAGACTTGTTTCCAGCTTCATCCCATCCTTATAAAATAACTTAGGGTCGAACGGGATGCTAAATGGCATATATAAATTTTTAATAAGATTTATTAGCATCCCTTCGATAAGATATTTCCAAGTCACGATATTAATACCTAATTCTTTGATAAAAGTTTAGTTTTGAAAAAATTACTGATTGTATCATGACTTATTTTCAAAAGTTTATTTGACCCTTGTGTATTGATACTTATTACATCAGGTAATGGTTCGACGAATATATTCCTCGAAGACTGTTTGATATCTATCGATTTTATCATCATCATTGTCCGAATTTGATTTTAAATCATTGGCAGAAACTAATTTATAAGAAAATGAGTTTTTATTGTATGTAAAAGTGTAATATTTATCATCAGATTCGTCAAATGATATTACGAAATGAAAATCAACCTTTTTAACATGATGAGCACTTACCGTAGGCTCAGATGAGACTTCCGGTTCGGATGTCAGAGCATCTTTGTAGACAATGGCTGGGAACTCGTTCTCAAAATCTTTGAAGTAGTAGATATCTTCAAAAATACCTTTCCTTACCATACGTAGCAGTTTCCCAGTTAAACTCCTGACCGCGCCTACATGCTTTTTCAGCTTCAAGCTGAATATACTCTTCTATAGTGATGTCGGGGTCGTCCATTTCTTGTAATAAATTGGCTAGGGAAAAAAGGTCAAATAGACTAATACGCCGTATTCAGTAAACTAAATACGGTGTATCAATGTTTGGAGTCGAATACGCTGTATTGGTTTAGAAAAAAATTATACACTGTATCCAAGAAGTTGAATACGCCGTATTCTGTATTTGACTCAAAAAATTACAAAGGACTGTAATAATGCAGAAAACACATAAACACACAATATGCAAAATATACAAATGCAAAAATCAAACACACCAAAACAAGCACACAAATATGCAAATTAATCTAAACTAAAACACTAATAAATAAGAATTAAACAACTTCACTCCCCGGCAGCGGCGCCAAAAACTTGATGTGCCGTTATGCGTAGGTAATATTATTATCAAGTTTTACTATTTATATCTTGCCGAATTTACCTAAAAACAACACTGACGGGACAGTAAGTAGGGTGTCGATCACTTAAAAAAAAGGGGAATAAAAAAAAGCCGTAGAGTGTATAATGTTAAAATCTATCAGTGGTTTTTTTAGTTATCTAAGTTAGTCTTAATTTATTCTTACTTTATGATAAAACGTAGTTCTCCTAACTAACGCAAAAGGGGTATTCAGTCTGAGAGCTCGCGCGTGTTTTGGTTATCTACCTAGGTTTTGAGAAATAACACACACAAGCTGATTGGACAGAGATAAAGAAGTGGTAAGCATAATGTAGGGAAACGTACTAAGATACGGCGTATTAGGTAATTTGGCGTAGGCTCCATGATTATAATATTCTAGAATATTCATTAACCGCCGCTCAATACGGCGCATGAAAGCATCTGGATACGACGTATTGAGTCTTCTTGTCATGGATGTCTTTGTGAAGTTAGGGCACGGATATGTCGTATCTTCTTGACAGATATGGCGTATTGATGTAAAACCAGTTGGTTCTTCTTCGTTGATGAAAGTATTATATACGGCGTATCATTGATGTGGATAGGGCGTATTCTTCAAAGTCAGGCAATGGTCTTTAAGTTTGTCAAAGTCTTGGATACGTTTTATACTTCTAGAATGATATGCCGTATAGGTTGTCAAAATCAGTAGACTTTCTTAAACTCTTTGTTTATGCTCCAAAATGTGTGCCTTTTCACTAACTTTCACTATATGCTCAATATTTACTACAAATAATAAATATAATCAATTAAGGATCAATTCTTATATAAAATAATGTAAAACAAGCAATAAATTTGAGATAAATGATGTTATAAAATAGACGTTATTTGATATCATCAAATATCCCCCCACTTGAATCCTACTTGTCCTCAAGTAGACTTTAGAAAACTTATGAAAATGTATCCCAACCGTAGTCAAGGATTTTTTTCCTTTAAGCAATTTTTCGTTCAATTAATAGTACACAACCAAACACCTCACGCAATAGAAAAATGAAAACACTCAAATCACTCAACTAATCTATGTGGTAACATTTAAGTAATTCACTCAATTGCTCGATCGTGACAAGTATTCTATCATAAGCTTGGCAAGGATACACATCTCCACCACCAAAGCCAAGGAGTAACAAGTCTATAAAGGTAAAGTGGGTTAAGGTTAAAAGGGTCGATCGTTCTTTCTAGTCTCTATCGATACCAATATTCCAGAAAAGGCGACAAAACCACACATACACATCCATAACGTGGAATAGACATATGTGAGTGCTCACTTCTTAACTCGAATAAGCTAAAGAATAGGACTAGTAATCTTTTACCATAGTGTTAAAAACCAACCCGGCGACGAAATCATATTTCACATATAATAGTGATGGAATAGACACACATGATGGCTCACTTCATAATTCGAGTAAAACCAAAGGTTAAGATGAAGAACAATAAAGGGTATGGAATCTTCTAATCCTTTCACCAACGAAAATACACCAACAAGGCGGACAAAATCACACATACACATCCATAACGATGGAATAGGAATGTGATTGATCGCGTCCTCATTTGAGCAAACCAAAGGATATGGATTAGGAAATGTGGGGAAGTTTAGAATTAACGGTCTTGATGTTGAACGATTGACTTTGAAAGCTTAAGTATGAGCATGTGGTTTATGAATCAGACTTTACTGGAATGAGGCTGCAACACCGTCGTCTAAACCTGAAATAAGACAGTTAGCAATAAAAGATGAATATGGCTTTGTCATTCATCTTGAGTTCGGTTGAATTAACCTCTGGTTTCTCGTTTTATAGTATAAATACTATACCTGTGATCAGGTAGATTCAAAGAATCTCCTTGATAGGGTTTCCAGCTCAAAGTGTAGGATCTTCTAACTGTTGGCTTATCACTTCACAATCACACACACAATTTACTTGAGGTTTAAAGAGAGGAAAGTTTAGAGAGAGAAGTAAACAAAAACAAAATGGTTGAACATTAAGAAAAGAGCAACACCCTCTCCACAAACATGGGCCGCCCTAGGGTTTAAGTGGGCTTCCTAGGTCGGGCTTGATATCTAACAGGCTTTAAAGCCCGTAACTAAGTCCCGTTTAGTTTCTAGAATTCCCGTGAGCATACACTAGACAAATACAAGGTTTGGGAGTCTTAATAACGATCACTTCACATAGTATTGGGTCTAAAAATCTCCCCCTAAGGGGTGGTCATTGCATAAGGCTTCACTTCTTGTTTTGTTCTTTAGTCTTGGAACCTTGTTGTCTTAGGAATTCTTTTGTATTTCCTTTTGCATGCTAGTGATCAATGATCTTGACCTTTAACTTGATATACTTTGACAAAATACTGATATCGTGGTCTTTGGCCTTGATTTGTCTTGACTGTTGAGATCTCTAAATCTTTATCCTTGAATCTTTATGCCGCCTTGCGATCTTGTGTCTCCACCCTCATGCTCATTGTCTTGAAAACTTGCTAACGATCTCCCTCAACATGTTCTTTGGCATGATTACTAGAACTACATGAGTAATCTTGTCGATGATGTTCTTTTGAGGAAGTGCTTGTACATCAGAGATTGCGGAAGACTTAGAAACATGTACTTGAGCTTTCATCATGAATTCATTTCTATGGAACATGAGCATGAGGTCTTGAATCTTGACTCAACTGGAACGAGGTTGCAACGCTGTCACTTATACCTGAAAATTAATGTTAGTGATAAACAACAGGTATGGACGAATATGGCTTTGTCATTCGTCTTAAGTTCGGTTACATTAACCTCCGGTTCTGTGAGGACCGTTTTACAGTATGACTACTGTACCTGTGATCAGGTAGATTCAATTTAAAAGAATCTCCTTGACAGGGTTTCCAGCTCAAAGTGTTAGATCCTCTAACGCGATTGCATTAGATTCACTGTACTTGCTTGTTCTCATTACCGGAGCGTCTCAAAGCAGACAACACGGTAAGAGTGAATCAGTTAGTTACTTTCTGACTGATTGAGTCGTCAATTCATATACTGGACCATTACCGATATCCAGTTGACACAAGCTTGATTCATATAGAATCTCGCAAGCCACCTACCAAGAGCTTGTTTGATGTTGACTCAAGCAGGATTTCCATCGTCATTGTGAATACTAAAGAGCATCACTCTGATGTTCTGGCAGTATCACAAGGATAATGCGTAGGACTCTTTGATACCAAATGTTGTATAATGATGTACGACATTTTGTATATTGGAATTTGTGTCCTAGTGAGATTTTTGATGGATCTCGTTGGCTCTAGACTCTATAAGTGCACATTTGTTATTTGGTAATTAACAGATACCACAAAGGATTTAAGTCTAATACGCCGTATCCAGGAACATCAATACGCCGTATTCAAGATTTATTATACACGAAGCTTCTGGAAGATATCAAACGTGGTCCTTACTCCAAGAAAGCCCAATACGTCGTATCCCACATCGGTGGATACGGCGTATCGAACCGACTATCAAACCCTATATATAGACGACCCAAAACTCAGTTTTAAGCATGCAAGTGAATCCCTAAACCACCAAGTCAACCAAGAGACGATCAGAAGAGCATAGAAGGTCAGAAAAGAGCCTCAAGATCATAGGAAAACTCTTGTAATCTTCGCGCAACCGAATACGCGTTCGATCGAGGTTTCTTTACTTTAATCGTTCATATATCAAACATGTGTATTTGTACAAAGACTTTCGGTGATACCTTTTGCGTATAAGCCATGTTTTTGAAGAGCGATGTCTTTCGGTTTGTTTTATATCGATTACTAATTTATCATTGATGGTTGTTTTTGTTTACAATTTTTTTTTGTTTCGTGCTTAAGTATGCGGAACTATCATTCAACTGGTCTAAGTCCTATATTTAATGTGTTGCAACTTCGGGGTTGTTTAGACGTAGGCTTAAGAGTCCGAGATAGTTCTCTATATTGCAATTTATATATTAGGATTCATAGGATCAAAAAATAATTGACCTATCTTTGCCTTTAGAATTAGTGAGCTTTAGTTGGACTAGAGGTGACCTAGGATCAACGAGTACGTGCTTTTATTCTAGGTAAAAACTCGTGACAGTGGATACTAAGGCTATTTGATGCGTCGTTAAGCAGTAAGTGGGTAAAGTCTCCATGAGCTAGGGTTTAGTAAGAGCACCATTACTTAGATCCTAAGATAGATTATAATCAAAATAAGGATGCTTTATGCGGATGCGTCTAATTATGACAGAATTAGCGAATCTAGGTCTTAGGAAGATGTACGCTAAGTGTCGGATTGTTATGCCTTCGAGATAAGACAATCATTGCACTAAATAAACAAACCTGCATTTTATCGGATTATTCATGGTTGATACGTTTTCCTTACATTAGTTCTTGACCGCTTCTCTATCATTTTCTTGCCTTCTTGTGTGTGTTTATTGCTTTAACTTGTCTTTGTTATTAAGCATTTTTTTGAACATTGGAGCAAACTTTGGCATATGAATAAGAGCATCCGCGAAACTTAGTAAAGGTGAAGATTAACGGAAAAATTCCATAACTTTGATGCTAGGATATCATTCCTTTTTACGAATCTTTTGTTTATAGAGTCTCGCTGGGTAAAGGCAATTAGGTTTGGCTATGGTGGCAACGAAGGAAGGTTCTTCGATTGGTTCTTTGTCTTTGGTATGTTCATGGATCAAGGAGGAAGGTTGGAATGTCTTTCGTGCTGGTTAGATCCCTATACATTTGTCACCTCACTTTCCTTTTCCACCAACTGGAGGTGGATCGGAGTCCATCGGATGAAAAACCACTATGAGTTGTATTGTTTGCTTACATTTCTTGGGTTTGGTATGGTATTGCTAGGTAAATGAACTTGAATTGAAGGTTGGTTGGTGTGATAGCTTTGCCATAGAAACTAGCATCATTTTGAAAATATCTTGTTATCTTTTTGAGAATCACTGTTAACTTTGAAATATATTTGGTTTCTTTGAAAATTATCCACTTCTTTGCAATTATTAATGGTTCGCATCATTTGCTTTAGCAATTTTTTTAAAACTTTCAAAATAGTTTTAGAACTCCTTGAGTTTGTGAAACGGAGGTAAAGCTTGTCTTAATCAGGGTTGATTTGTTTGAGGTTGATATGGTAGCCTTCGTAAATGGGCTCTTGATTGGTTAGGACGGTTTTGGTTAAAGTTTCCTCTGTTTTGATTGAAATTAGAATTGGTTCCTTGGTATCGGTTTTGATTGTTTGGACATTTAGTTGGATGAAACCGGTGGTCTATTTGACTTGCCAAATGGGTGGTTGGTTTCTTTGGAGAAAATTTCCAACGGCTGCGGTTTGTTGAAATTGCTGGATATTGTCATGAAAAACGGGAAAATCGTTTCCTACTCGAGTTAACGGACAATGGGTAAAATTGTGATTCGATCCATAAGTAACACATACTTCCTCAACCGCTTTGAACGGTGGGGAGTATCTATAAAACTTTATTATCATTCAACATCTTGTTCATCTTGATAGTCATTTTATCCTTGAGAGAAGCGGCTATTTGTTGCATATCGAAAGAATTATTAGAAGGTGAAGAATTAGAAAGAGGAGCATCCGTACTCACTCTTGAATCACTAGCACGATTTGGGTAACAAACTTTGACTTGCTTTCATAACGCAAACCTTCTTGTGGAATCTTGTCTAAGATTGCCACATGCTGCGGAATCTAGGGTCTTGATCGTTTTGATTCAAGTATTGTAAAAGTATCGAGTTGGTGGAGTTCTGAGATGCATGGTGAGGACATGCGAGGAGTCCTTTAAAATGTTCCCTTGCTTGTTTAAAAGGATTGTTTGGTTTTTGATAAAAGTAATGATCTCTTCGAAATAGTGGTTTTTGAAGGTGGGATGTATTGGTTATGAATTTTGAAACAGGTTATATGTGAGAATTGATTAGGAGGTTCCTTGTTCTAAAATCTCGGGCTTCCCTCTTAGAGAAAAAGGGAAAAGTAAAAGCTTTTACGAAGTGTACGGAACTTTGGATGTCATAAAGTTGAAGTGACTTGTTAATAAAATGAAGATGATGTGAGGGTTTGTCTACCGTAAATTTTACTTTGACAGATTGATTAAAGGTGTTTAAGCTGAAATTGTTAGCAGTGATCGGGGGGCAACATAGCTCTTATAACCTTCGATGGGTGTTGTACATTTGGGCATCGTTCGATTGTCGCCATTGGAACAACGTTTTGTTCAACGTAGGTTCAACCGGAAGATTTTTGTTGTTGTCGACCTCTTCGGAGGATTGCGAACGAGTGCGCATAAAAAGGTCGAGACTTAATAATCTAAAGCATAAAACTTTACCTATTGTTTTTTCTCTATTTTTTTTTTGATTAAAAAGATTTTATCGATTACACGGAAGAGACTTATTCCAATTAATTCAACTTATTACAGAGCTTCGAAAATTGCTTTTCAAGGTGGCCGTACGTTGTAGTGACACAAAACAGGCAAGAGTTAATCTTTGATTCGATCTTGGAGAACCAATAAGTTCACCGGAAATTGAAATGATAAACTCGTTGAGAATGTTATATTTTGGTATTTTTACCAATTGGTGATTTTTATTTCTTTAATTAAAAGGAAGATTTTTTTTTTTGATTTTTGAATTTAAAAACAAGAATGAAACTTTCGAGGACGAAAGGATCTTCAAACCAAATCAACAAACACAAAACGAGGAAACAATAATCATAGTCCCGGCAACGCGCAAAACTTGGCGTGGTACGTTTTACTACACGTAAAAACTATATATAAAATATAACCTTAAGATTGTAATTAAGAATAATTACCAAGTTACCCTGATTTAATTCACTCTCATATAATATATAATTAATATATAAATTACGTATATTAAACCGGGTAAGTTTGATCTACCCGGTTCGTTATCCCATGATAGTGAAATTGAACCACGTTTACGGTGGATCTGCTTTGATTGTAGCAAAAGATATTTTTTTTGATGTCTAAATCTACTAAAAAGGGACACAATTAAAATTTTATCAAAAACGCAAAAACGGGATACTAAAATAAGGCCAAAAACCTAAATTCTACTAAATTTACTAATTTTTATTTTTTCTTTTAAAATGATTTCTAATTGACTAATAACGAATTTCTAAAAAAAAACTAGAGTGAAAAGGAGTTAAATCGAAGGTTAAAATTGAAAACGAGAACACGACGAAACCGTTCTTTTAAAACAACTATAATTTTTGCTAAAAATGACCCTACGAATGTAAGACTAATTTTCCTAGAAACTTTATACTAAAATAAAATTTTGTAAAAAAGATTTATATTTTTTTTGATTATTTTTCTATTTTTTATGACTTTTTAAAGTTTAAAACTAAATTAAATGACTAAAAATACTAAACTATGAAATTAAAATTCTAGAAAATTACTAAAAGTCGGTAATACTATAAAGGTCCTAAGAAAATTATAAGCTCACAATAAGCTCGAAAGAATAAGCCGAGAAAATTGGTATAAGCACTCGAAGTGCTTATAGATAATTGGGATGAAAGAGGTGTTATATATTATATTTTGCGAGTTATAATCGAAAAAGTCGCAAGGGCAGATGGTGAGGGGTGTGTGTTATAAGAGGGTTGAGGCTAGGTTGAGGTCGGGGGTTCGAGTGTTGGCTCACCCCCACTTCCTCGACTTCCCCTTTTTGCTTTTTGGCAAAATTTTTAAAAGCAAAGTTGTTAATAAGCTATAAATAAGCAACTTTAATAAAGGCAACCATATTTTATAAGCACTTAATAAGCTGGAAATAAGCTGAGAAAAAGACAGCAACACTTAGACTAATTTTTTTTTGCTTTTTTTTTCCTTAATATTAAAGCTTAAAACTACGAATAAGCTAAAAAAAAAAAAAAAAATAAAAAAAAAGCTTAAAAAAAAAAAAAACAAAAAAACCAACATAAAAAACCCTAAATATGCTAAAGTTTACTTTAAACTACCCTATATGCACTACTTAATCAAGGAATAGCCTGAGAGAAATGTAATAAGCTAATAGACTTAAACACTATTTTTGTATTTTATTCAAAATTTTGAAAAACAAATAATCTAAATTAAGCTTGAAACTACTTTTTAAACTGACACTTACTTATTTTTAATCTACTAAGCTAATCATAAACTAAAATTAAAGTGCAAAAAACAATAAGCTATTAGCTCTAAATATGAATAAGACTTGTGTTGAAACTGAGACCCAAAACAGGTCCCTTATGGGACTTTTGGCTTAATTATGCCCAGATGGAACCTTATGACAATTAGTTAATTCCCCTTTTAAACTATACCATTAGCTTCCTAAAACTGCTTTTGAAAACCATTTTGAAAATGAGAGCCTTTTAGAATGGGGAAAAAAATTATGCAATTGAAAATTGCTTATTAACTCATTACAACTGAGTTATGAAATAAGGATCTTTGAGCTTTTTGGGCTTTAATTGAAAAGCCAATAGATCCTTATGCTTAATTAGAATATACACTAAAAAGCTTATCCCTAATGTCTACTTAACACAACTTTTAAAAATCATTATTGAAATTCTATATGATTAGAGGAAAAGCTGTGGAAAAGGCAATATTATTATATTTTGGTTTTTGAAAATGTTTATGTAAAGCCAAAGACCTATTAAGACAGCTTAAACCAGATAAACAAATAAGCTAATATTTAAAAATAAGCTTTAAAACAAGAATGTATTATAGCCTAAATTTATTGTGCACTATTTTATAAAGCTAGTTCCCTGTTTTTGCTAGCTTAAACTTAGCTTAAAATACCACAGTATTAATCTTGTAAATACTGTGGTGCAATTGACCAAGAGGAAAATCACCCATGTGCAGGTATCTAAATTGATCTGGCTGGACTTAGACACTCTAATTGAGTGTGTTCACACCTAAAACCACAATTGCCAAGATTATGGAAGTTGCTTATAATTTTCCAATCAAACTTAAAATGACAACTTCCTGGGCAAAATCTTAACAATAAGCCCTAACTTTTATTTGAAAGACTAAACTCTCAAATCTCCTTTCCCTATTGATTAAAAATTGAGATTAAACTGACTCAAGCAAAATTACACAACTTACTTTGGACTTTAAGAAGGCAAACAAGTTTATAACCAAAACAACCCCTTTTAACTTTATGGTTTTGAAAATGTTATAGAAATAAATCTAATGATTAAATCTTAACTACCAGATAACTAGAAGCTTATATCAGCCTTAATTAACATGATTTAACAATTGAATTAATTTAAAAAACACTTAAGATCTAAGAGTATGCTACTATATTTTTGGTTTTTCTTAGATTTTTTAAAACAAACTATGAAAAACTAAGATCTACTATGATTAAGCTAAAACCCGATTAAGATTAATGAATAATAAGCACAAGTAAAGAGAATTAAACACTTAATAAGCTAGTAGATTAAGTAAGTTAAGCATATAAGAATAATAGACTTTTAAGCCAATATTTTGAACAAATCTACAATCTATGAATTTAAGAACAAGGAGTAATGAAATCTAACCTCAGCTGCATCTAAACCGAAGTTACACTAATTAAGTGCTCTAGACTCATAGCTTATTCATGTGAATAAGCTAGTATAAGTCCATGAGATCCCTTCCATGATTGGATCTCCTTCCATAGCTTAAAATCCAAACAATTCAAGGTACTTAACTGTTTTAAAGGTTTAGGTACGATTAAGGAAAGATTGAAGCTCATTTATTTGCTTTAGAGTACTAATAAGAGCTTATTTTGTAGCTTATGACTTTAGCTTATCTTTAGGAGAAAAAAGTAAGAGCTTTAAGAGTAAACAAAAGATCTTTTTAACAAATTACTAATATTAAAATTGATTCATTATCATAAAAACTTTCATTACAATTAATAGAAAAAGATATTACTATAAGATAGAGAATGTAATTAAGCTATAACCTTAAAGCTACTAAAATTTTAACTACTCCAGTGTGATGAGGTATGAGAGCCATTTATAGTTGGCTAATGAAGCTTCTGGTGTGCCTTCTTTGCCACGCTCCTTCTTAATCATCCCATCTATTTATTATCATTTGGATTTTATTCATCTGTTGATCAAGCCTTGGGATTCACACGGATTGCCAAGCTGGCAATCCTTGATGTGACCCTTGTGCTTCTTGTGTGAGTGATCCAAGAGTAAAAATCAATATCCCTTGTGCTTTCCTTCATCTGTTTATTTTTATTTGACGTGGCTTTGTTGCTTTACGTGAGCTACTAAGGTGCTGGATTAGACTGTTTTGACACTTGCTTTTGCGTTTTTACACTTGAATTGTCCATTCGCACCTTTGGAATTCCATTTGCCTTTTGCTTTTCACCTTGGTTAAATGTGGAGACGATAATGAATAGTAAAAAGATTTTGGCGCGTTTCTTTTCTTTTATAATTGTTAATTCAGTTTGAAGTTTGAGATGTTGGCAACTTGAGTCCCTCTCTTTCTTTTTACTCTTTTTAGTTATAAAGAGAGTTTTAGACTTTACAAAACTGGCCCCTGAAGTTGGTATAAAAAGAGAAGTGGGCTTTGTTTTGGGCTTAAGGATCCAGGTATGGCACTTCTCTAAGAGGAGAGGGGCTTTTCTTGGACTTTGTGATACTTGAGGGGTTAAGTGGTATTTTGGGCTTTGTTGATTTTGTTGACCATGATTTGATTAAGCTTGACTTTTCTGGCTTTGCTTGTACTCTTCTGTTTTCGTTCGTGCTTGCTCTTTTGATGCTTTCTTGTGATTTTTTGATTATCCGTACGTGCATACACAAAACACAAATACAAGCATATTTTTGCCATTTTTGGTTTGTTTTGGGTTTAATTGGGTCATTTTAGGTACAAAATGAATATGTGTATTCTACACTTATCAGGTACACTGCCCGTTAAAGTGTTGTTTTTAGGTATAGTCAGATAAAATAATAGTAAAAATTGATACTTAAATTAATCACTACACAACGTCACATTAAGATTTTGGCGCCGCTGTCGGGAGTAAAGTTGTTTATTTTTATTTTTAGTGTTTTAGTTTAGTTTAGATTTAGTTAGATTAATTTGCTATTTGTGTGTTTAATTTTTTCATTGTATATTTTTTGCATATTGTTGTGTTTGTGTGCATTATTACGTTCGCTGTAACTTTCGGATTCGAATACTCAATATGCGTATTCATTTTCTTTGGTACGATGTGAATTTTTTTTTCAAAACACAATACAGCGTATTCGACTCTATCATCAATACGGCGTATTCAGTTCACTATATACGACATATTAAGCTATTTGACAGTTTTCTTTCCTAGCAATTTTATTACAGGTTAAAATGGGACAACCCAACATTACTATAGAGGTGTATATTAGGCTTGAGGAAGAAATAGCTCGTAGGCGTGGTAAGGTGTATAATTGAGAAACTGCTACGTATGGTATGATTGGATTAAATGAAGGACTTCACGACTGGATCTGTTGAAACTGAATTCCAGCTATAGTCTTTATGACACATTAACATCTGAGAGCAACACTCTCTTGTGAGCCTACGGTAAGTTTCTTTACAAAAGCATGAAATTGACTTTAGAAATCGTTTGACGAATCCGGCGATGATAGATTGCACAATATTTTTGAACAAAAATTATTTTCCTTAAAATAGTTATGTCAACGATTTAAAAACGGATTCGGGAGAAATGATAATGACTAAGTCATTATGCCTTCACTTCATCACCGAGCCTCGGTCAGTTGTTTTGATCGATTTTAGACTTCTTTATGATCATTGAGAATGAATTTCAGCATTGTTTACAATGTGCTCATAGTCTAGAATTAGAGATTTAGACTGCTTTAAAGATTTTTGAGAACAGAATTTCAAGCCATTGTATACAATGATGCTCAAATGTCTAAATCAGATTTATCAACTGAACCGATTTTAAACCCTCGACATATCAATGAATTTAATTTAAAAGATGAAACATCATTGTCCGAATGTGATGAAGAGGAACAAAACATTTTAAACTTTAATGATCTATTTCATTTTAACGTAATTTATCCCGATGAATTAAAAACAGATACAGACAATGATAATGATAAAGTCGACATTGAACACTCTTTTGGGGATTTATCTGTCAAACCGTTACATGATACCGTGTTGTGCTATGCACACTAGTCAAATAAGCTTTTGAAACAAGTCATGATACATCTAATAAATTTTTCAAAACTGAAACTTTTATCAAGGAATTAAATTTTAATATCATGACTTGTAATTATCTTATCAAAGGGATGTCATTCATTTTTCCTAATCAAGAATTTGTATGTGCCATTTGGCATCCTGTTCGACCCTAAATTGTTTTATAAGGATGGGATTAAATTGGGGGTAAGTCTAACTTAAAGACTTTTCTGTAAATACAAAGTGCTTGCGGGTTGGACAACCGAATGTATTTTTCAATTTTTATCGAGTTGTCTTCCCCAGATTTTTAGACGGACGGATCCAAACCCCATAGATACGGCGTATCGACTATCTGGACGTTATCCAGTCTTTATTTTTAGCACAGTAGATACGGCGTATTCGTTAAACGAATACAGCGTATTCGATAAACGAATACAGCGTATTCAACACAGGTATCAATACGTGATATCTAGGGAATTGGAATACGGCCGTATCGACTTTTGTAAGTTTTAGTACTTATTTTTGTCTAACCAAAGGAATACAACGGAGTAGAATTGATTTGTTATATGAGAATTTGTACTCGGACCTCGTGAAAGAAATATCGCGATGTTTGGTGGAGGATTTTACAAATCTGAAGATCTTAAGTGTTGGAGTCTTGAAACTTAGGCCGTTGTTGCGGCATCGGGGGGAGGTTGGGTGGCTATTTCAACACGATTTCTTGCTCTAAAGCTAATGGAGAAATCACTACCGTTGCATATATCAAAGGAGTTCTCATTCTAATTCTTTTTAAATCCAGTATTTAATGTATATATATATATGGGACGTTGATTAAATTCAGTAGGGGGGATGGAATTTGAATGTTTACTTGTCCTCTATTTTCACATTAAAATGCTTAAATTATGCTCAAATTTAAAAAATTTCAAGCATACTTTTGTGAAATTACATGTTACATAACCCGCACATAATAACCCTTGTTAGATATTATGAGGATTTAACCTTTCCGTTTCTAAATGTTTACCCAAATTCCACAAAATATGAGTGCGCCGGTGATGTTGTGGACTTTAAAACTTGGCTTGGTATATCTATTCGAGATCCAATACTGAGTATTATGGATTTAATTGGAGTAACTTGTTTAAATTGGTAAATCATTAGGATTACACCCAATTGCCTATCTGTTGTTTATTAAACTAACTACACGTTTGTGAACTCAGTTTTAAACATTTCACTCTCATCTTTAGGTGATGATCCATAGAACAACCGTAGAGCAATCCTTTAGGAATTTACTCCAATTATTTGTTTCGTGAATATCTTAACCTTTAACCTACCCTGTTAGATTAAGTTTAATTTACAGTTGCTAGTTGCTTAAAGTGTAAAGTTTGTATTTCCCGAGTCTTGTGTTATTTTCTATCTTTGGTGCGGTTGGAAATTTGCACATTGCAAATGAGAATGTATATTAGTAGTCAAAGCTCATGTGATTTTACTACATTCACAATTAATGGTGAATCCGAAGAACGAAGAAATTACCGAAGGAATTATCCAGAATTATTATGATCGTGAAGATGGTGAAACTACACCGAGATTTGAAGTTTTGTTTAAAAAAAGAAAAAAAAGAGAAAGAAAGTTTGAAGATAATCGTTTCGCGAAAGAGCATTACCGAAGGAATTATACGAAGGATCGATTATTCGTTGATACATCAAAGAAAATCAACGATGTAGAGTATTGTACAAAGTGGAAGATATCGCCACTTACCTTGTAGAGTATGTAAAGTTTTGGGATGATTAGGAAGTTGACCGTTATGGGAACGCCAACTTAGGTTGTTGTTTTTGATCTATGATCAAGACGTTGTAAATAGTAGTGTCTTTGTCATAATAACGGTCGGGAAAATAAGTGTCTAGCAACTTGTATCTTAGTCTTAATTTATTTGTTTCTTGATTTTTATTTAACAACAATTTACTTCCCTCTCACCTGATGATTAGCCGCTGGTTTTACTCGAACGGGGATGTGATCGAGCGTGTATGTCTATCCTGTGGATTCGGGTGTGTATGCATGTCTCAGCTGCCTCGTTGGTTTATGACTTTTGGTGAAAGTTAGAAGGTTCCTACCCTAAATTACTCTACTAGTCCTAATCTTTAGCTTTTTCGAGGTGGGAATGAGCAGTCACATGTGTCTATCCTTCCGGGTGTGTATGTGTGCTTCAGCTGCCTCGTTAGAGTGGTACTTCTGGTGAAAGATTCTAGAATGATCAAACCGTACGCCTTTCCATACAAAAGTCCATATTTACCTTTATAAACTTGTTACTCCTTGGCTTTAGTGGTGGAGATGTGTATCCTTGCCAAGCTTATGATAGAATACTCATCATGACCGAGCAATTAAGCGAATTAGTTACTTGTTACCACATAGATTAGTTGAGTGATTTGAGTGTTTTCATCTTCCTATTTCGTGAGGTGTTTGGTTGTGTACTTGTAATAGATCGAATAAGTGATTTAACGGAAAATATCCTTAAGGGTTACATTTTTATAAACTTCTAAAGGCTACTTGAGGACAATTAGGATTCAAGTTGGGGGATATTTAATGACATCAAATAACGTTTATTTTATAGCATCATTTATCCCATGATATTAACCCATTTTGTATAGTTATTGCAAAGAATTGTTACTTAATCGTTTATATTTGAGAATTGCAGTAATTATGGAGTAATTAGTGAAACATAGCAAAAGGCGCGCATTTTGGAGCTTAAATGAAGATATTTTGAAGATTACTATTCTGAAGACCAATACGCCGTATCCATCAAGAAGATACAGCGTATCCGTGCCTGCACTCACCAAAGACCACAGAAGCTTAATCAGCAATACGCCGTATTTAGAGGACTTAATACGCCGTATTCAAGATATGGAATCAATATAATATTCTGGAAGATATCAAACGTGGTCCCTACTCCAAGAAATCCCCAATACGCTATATCCAACCCATTGGATACGCCGTATTGAACCGACTTCCAGACATTATAAATAGAAAACTCAAAAACGAGTTTTAAGTGTGCTAAATCATATTCTTGATACCTAAACCACAAAAGTCGATTTTTAGAGGAGAAAAAGAGCAGAAGAGGTCGAGCAACGTATTCAATTCCATAGGAGACATCGTGTAATTCCATATACTTAGTTAATTGTTTCTAATATTTGGCAGCATTCGTTTAACTCGGTTAGATACTATGGCTAAATTTATTACTCTTGTATTTATTATGACGTTTGAAGGCTAATACCTTCGGGTATTAGCCATTATTATGAAGATCTGAATGTTTGGTATTTGTTTATATCGATTTCTTGATTTATCGTTGTATGCTTGTTTATGTTTATCAATTTATACTAGTTTACATGCTTTTTCATACGACCTATCATTAAACTGGATCTAGCTAAGTGGACCAGCGGATCTAGAGTCCGGAATAGCTCTCCATATAGTAATTTATACACCTAGAATAATAGTTACACAAATATTGTCCTTCTAAGTCTGTGTCTAGGATACGCTTCGGGCTTAACTAATTAATTGGATATTGCCAATGGTTTATTGATCGTGTTGACTAGCAGGTGACCTAGATAATTCAATAAATAATGTTCTGATTCCATTGGATAGTTGGACAAATGGACTACTAGTGTATAGATTGCCATTAAGCGGTAAGTGGGTAAAGTTTCTATGAGCTAGAGTTTAACAAGATCACCATTGCTTTAATCCCTAAGATAGATTATAATCAGCAAATAAGGATGCTTTATGCGGATGCTTTAATTATGACAGAATTAATGTGTCTAGGTCTTAGGATGATGTAACGCCTAAGTCTTAAATTGATTATGCACCTCCGAGAGAAGAAATCATTGCCTACTAATTAAACAACCAAGTTTATAGGATTAATAAGGGTTAATTAAGTTTTCTTATAATATGGTTCGATTCCGCTCTTTTATCTATGGTTTACAATAGCTTGCGTGGGTAACAGTTTCATGAATTGATTGTAGTCACCACCATAAACTGTGTAGTATCTCAGGACTTGAAAACACTCTCTTTCCATTAGATTTAAGAATTTAGACACTGACATGGTTTAACATTAGGTATTAGAATAGGAATTATACTTGATTGGATAACCAAGATATTAAATAATTGATTGATTTAACTCCTCGCTCTCAGTGATCGACAACCTACTTACCATGAACACTATACCGATCGGGTCATGGTTAAAGTGTTGTTTTTGGTTGAGTCGGCAAAATATAAATTGAAACTTGAATCATTATAAAAAACAAACTCCCATACACTACAATACATCAGTTTTTGGCGGCCGTTGCGGGTGTTGATATCAGTGAAAATTAATCTTGAGATTTTTATTTTGAATTTTGTTTTCTATCATTATATTAGTTCATAACCCTCTGGATTAGGTGTAATTGATTTTTATTTTGATATTTTGGTTTTTAACATTAGATTAGATCTAACCCATAGGATTAGTGTAATTTAGATTAGTGTATATTCTTATATATCCTGTAATATTTGTATATTTGTTTGCTTGTATATATTTGTGTGTTTAATTGTTTGCGTATTTAATTGTTTTTCTTGAATACACTGTTCTGGTTGACAGTTGAATACGGCTTATCCACTTCCATTGGATACGGCGTGTCCAGTTCTCTGTCCAATACAGCGTATTCAATCCAACTGATTAATACGGCGTATCCACTTTATTGGATACGGGATATCGATTATCTGGAACAGAAACTAAAATAATTAATTTTCGTGCCAAATTTTTTTACCTTTCTTCAAAGCAAATCCTGCTGATATTTTTACCCTTGTTATAGGAAGAACTTATCAGAGCTAGTTGATTAAAGAAGGCACCACAAAAAGTCATGGCTGAACCAATTATAAATAAAAGCATGGAAAAAGCTCATTCTGAATCATATCTTTCCATCACCAGTAACGACATAAAAATTAATCTCAACAAAGAATTTTTGGAGGAATTACAAAAGAATACATACCACGGAGGGATTGATGAAGACGTTATTGACCACATCGCTAAGGTACTCGAAATTGTTGATTTAAGTCACGTTCTTGGTACGGATTCCTA
This sequence comes from Tanacetum coccineum, assembly GCA_026074375.1. Lineage (NCBI taxonomy): Eukaryota > Viridiplantae > Streptophyta > Magnoliopsida > Asterales > Asteraceae > Tanacetum > Tanacetum coccineum. The sequence continues at coordinate 79,313 of BQNB010012133.1, forward strand.
TCAACTACGAATGAAGATCTTTTCTCTCTCACTTACTAACGAAGCAAGGCAATGGTGGATAGATGAGGGGGAAGGAAAAATCACGGTATGGGAAGAACTTGTTGAGAATTTGTTTTGTAAATTTTATCCGGATTTATACGATGGAGAAGATGAAATGTTGGATGAAGGAGACAACTAGGGAATTGATCTGCTTGAATTTATATCACGAGTGAATTCATCATTTGATAAGTATATGAAAATTGATGGAAGAACTAAAAAGGTATTATTCCATGCTTAGATGAATGGGAATTGGAATAAGAGACAAATTGATAATAGCATCTTGAGTAGTAACAATACTACTTCTAACTCATTCTTCATACCTAATCTAAAAACACATGAAAAGAGCAACACCGAAAAGGAAGAAGAACAAAGTTAGACAAACCGCAAATATAGCAATACATCCAGTACTACTGATGAGCAGGCTAACAAAAGAAGGTGCAAAGCAGAAGAGTTTGAAGCTATTCAGTACTCACTTGGACCCAACGAAGAATATAT
>BQNB010012134.1:0-72669 GCA_026074375.1 Tanacetum coccineum
TGTTGCATCCATATCATAACTTGTAAATCATTTGTAAATCTTGTAAAGTTGTGTAGTAGATAGATCTTGGTGATTGTTGAGAGTATAGTTGAATCTTAGTGATTCATCCAAGTTGTGATAGTTAGGTGTGAAAGTAGAAGTGAAGTAGTGTGGTGAAGAATACTAAGGCATGAAGAAGTTGTGTAGTTGTGAAGTCGTGTTGTGAAGTCGTGAAAGTAGTGAAGAAGTTGTGAAGTCGTGATAGATTGGTTCTAGCTAAGATTAGAACTCAACATCTAGCTTAGTGTCAAAAATTGATATAAGCGAAAGTTGTGTACGGTTTTCTCTGCCATAAGGGAGTTTGTTGACATAGTGAAGAAAACTCTCGAGTTAGGTGCTCGAGGAGTGGAGTAGGGCGAAGAGGTGCTTCGTAACTGAACCACTATAAATCCTTGTGTTGTGGTTTGATCTTTCTAACTCTTATCTCTTATTTCTCTATTTGTTCTTACTTATTTATATTATTCATATTGTGCAAGTATTGAATTCACAAAAAGTCGAATCTATGTTTTTATAAACAAACATAAACATTAAATTAAAAAGCGGTAAACTATTCAACCCCCTTCTAGTTTTCCACAATGCCTTTGTCCATTGAAGAGTGCGAAGAAATACTCATTCCATCTTCTCCTAATTGCGTCTTCGTTGACAATGCTTCTTCCATCCTCGTCTTTGATAAATCTCACGCTTCCTAAATCCATTTTCCTTCTATCTCTAGCTTTAGCTATCCTGTAGATATCATTTTCTCCCTCTTTGGAGTCCAATCTCTTATACAGGTCTTCATGCGCTTTAACTTTCGCTCTGGCTATCGCCTTTTTCACTTCTCTTTTTGCTTCTTTATACCTTTCATGGATTGCGCTTTTATTTGCTTCGTCACCTCGCATCGATATAAGCTCTCTGAACCGAGTTTGTTTCGCCTTAACTTTGTTCTGGACCTCTTCAGTAAGCCACCATGACTCCCTTCGGCCAATATGAGTTCTCGAAGTCCCTGCAACCACTCCTATGGTTTCCTTGGTCGCCTCTCTGATGGTGTTTGCCAGTTTGTTCCACGTCTGCTCTGCATCCGCAACTGTTCTACCTTCCACCTCAGGGGTAACTCCCTTTGTTACTCTAGCTCTGAAAGCCTCCGTCGCTTTTCCGTGAAGGTTTTTCCACAAGATTCTTAATTTAACAACCATCTTCGTCGAGCAAGGTCGTCTCTTTATATGGATATCCAACGCCAACAATCTGTGTTGGGAAAAGCATACCTCACCTAGAAAGACCTTGCAATCTTTACATACCCTAAGGTCTCCTTTACGCACCAACATGTAGTCGATCTGAGTGTTGTGGTCCCCACTATGATATGTAATGAGATGGGCATCCCTCTTCTTGAAGAAAGAGTTTACGACCACTAAGTCATGTGCCGCAGCGAACTCCAGGATCGTTCGGCCCTCTTCGTTCCTAACTCCATACCCGAAGCCTCCGTGCACGCTCGAGAATCCATCAGCTTCTGCTCCTATATTTCCATTTAGATCTCCTGCTATGATCAGTTGTTGTTGGGTCGTCGAACACTCTCTGACAAGGCCATTAAGAGAGTCCCATAAGCTCTTCTATTCCGCCTCTCCAAGTCCCACTTGTAGTGCGTATGAGCTAATAACACTAACCATTTCCTTTTCAATCACTAATCTAACCATCATAATCCCATCGCTAATCCTATTCACCTGAACAACCTTGTCCTTAAGGTTCGGTGCTAGGACGACTCCTACTCCATTACACGTACAGTCGTTGAACCCGACTACCATAGCTTGCACTGGTTTCCCTCTCTATTTTGTGAACCCTTCCATTTAGTCTCTTGGAAGCACGCAATGTCCACTTTCTTCCTTTTCAGCGCGTCTACTAGCTCTAAAAATTTCCTAGGCAAGGTTTCTACATTCCAACTACCCACCCTAATCCTACGGGAGCTTGCTAGTCTACTATCTCTCCTAGTCCCTCTATACCCACCCGCCCCTACTTGAGAGACCACACCACACAAAGCTAATACAATATACGAACGTTCAACAAACGTAAACAGTGAAAACTCATTGTTTAAGTTACCCGAGAAAGCCGAGTCATTTGGCTCACGTGTACGTGGCCTGAAAAGTATGCGCGTGATCGTTTCCTGACATTTCTCATAACATTTTCAGATGTTGTTAATGACATACATAAACACCAGTTTTTTTATCTAGTGAATGAACATGGACAACAATGTACATTTGTCAATGTGCGTGTATATTTTTACTTGTTTCTACGAAGGCTAATGATTTGCACACTTTTCATTTTTATTTGCACACTTCATTCTGTGCTATAAACAGTTGTACATTTGTTAGATGCTGCTTTGCCAGTTTGTACATTGAAGTATGCAGATAAAAATGAAGAGCATGCCAATCAACTCCCTTCTACAAACCAACATCATTCATCTGCTTTCATTCGTTTACAAGCCCACAACATGAAGTCGTGAAAACATTAATGGCGAAGTTAATTTACCAACGTTTCTAAGAAAATATGAAAAATGGACTCATGGCTGTCACTTCACGAAAAACGTAAAATGAGAATATTCTGTTGTGTTTTGGAAAAGGAATACCGAAAACCGCATACAGATAAAAGACACGTCTGAATAAGAAGCTCCAATTCTAGGTTTCAATATACAGCACGAATAATCACAATAACAAGTGGTTATATTATCTGATATATCTAACTGCAGCACAGCAAGAGATGTGCTTCGATCAATTTCCTCACTGTACCAATGGTAATAACCACATATCAGTTGTATTAGTGTGAGAATTTTAATTATTTAAACACTTCGCGCATAAAACGTTTTTAGTAAAAATAAATAGTCTGAATAAGCCACTCTGAAACTGATATTCAGCCTCAAACAACATATATCTTGATTTGATTCCATTAAAACTGATAATTAGATAAGTAGCACTAATAAACCATATAAGCTCCCCCTGTACACCAGAATAACATAACAAATCAAGAGACCAATAACGCTCAGTACTGTAATTGTAACAAGTGTGCTTAACCATCATATGGGGGGTTCTACAATCTGTATATGACGTATTCTTTAACAAGTTGCGACCTTTTGTACAGGCCACTGACATATACTAACATCCTTTGGCACAGACTAAAAGTGTCAAGACAAGCAACGGTCAAAGCAAGGCATTTACAGTATGGGCCATGCCAGGTTAGGTCTGTTGAGCTGCCAAATATTTCGGCTCTGATAATAACTTGTGCATCAATTATGATCAGAAACATGTGAATATAACGACAATGGTCTAAATCTCTGTTTACAAACTATAAAGGAGGTTGTATGCATAAATAATTAGCTTAAGAAGCTTTCAACCCGTTTCTCTTCTATTAGACCAATTCATACGTATATAGACCGAATGGTCCCTCTATAGCACACACAAACAGAAGAACAAAACATAAACATGACATATATAGAAATATACAATACTTAACTACTTGGTATTTGGTATATATGTTCAAATGTAACAAGAGTGCAGGACAATGTGATCAAACCACTACAGATACTGTGCAGGAAACACAGGAAAACTTTAGACAAATGTGTACTCTTTACGGATGTACAATCATATCACCAAGTTGTGGGGCCATAAGTATCGAGTGAGGGCTTTCAGTTTTATGGTTATGTGTTCCGTTTTGGCTTCGAGGCAGGCTGCTGCAGATTTCTTTGTTGGATCATGGATCCAACATATGCTCAGACAAAAAAGGGTAAATAGTATCATCCATATGATATTTGCAAAAAATAACTGGCTAAAAAAGTTGAGTGCAAGTGTAAAATCTATATTATGACATTTGTGTATTAGAAGTAGAATATCGGGAGTCAGTGCAATGGGCATAAGTAATATGATGGACAGGACAACTTGTTATTTTTCTCTTATAGTTAAAATAGAATAAAATTTTTCAGTCTTCTACAAAAAAATAATATAAATATAAAATTTATAATTTATATATCACACCCAAATTATCTAAAACAATATTAGTCTCACAAAATTAAAAATACAACAAAAACCTCAAATCCAATCACCTACATTTAACAAAACCAACACTTATATCTAAACCCTAAAATCCCTCCCCCACAACTTTACACAACCTTTCTAAATTTCTAACCTTCACCCCAATTAATACAACATCCCCCATAATCAAAACATTAAAAACATTTCCCAACACACTGTTAGATCGATTCTTCATACGATGATCTGTTGCTTCACTCCTTACACATATACCCACCCAATAACATAACCATAAAACCGCACAACTTTTACTCTTATTAACCAATCACAAATTATAATTTGATTTGCATTATCCTTTGAGTGGCATATTTCTTTTGTGATTAATATCTATTTATTTCTTCTTTGTGCATTGGGGATGTTAGTTATGCTCTCTTTTGTTTGCTGCTTTTTTAGTGGAGTTTTTTAATAGGCAGGTTTAGTGTTTGATCGGATTGATGTCTTTATATTCATATTAAATTGAGTATGTGGGGCAGGAAACACAGGAAAACTTTAGACAAATGTGTACTCTTTACGGATGTACAATCATATCACCAAGTTGTGGGGCCATAAGTATCGAGTGAGGCTATTCAGTTAATGGTATGTGTCACGTCTTTGGCCTTCCGAGGCAGGCTGCTGCAGATATATCTTTGTTGGATCACTCGGATCAACATACCTGCTCAAACAAAAAGGGATCAACATAAGTATACATCCATATGATAATTTGCAAAAAATAACTGGCTAAAACGTGAGACTGTCAAAGATGTCAATAACTCTATATTCCATGAAATTAGTGCCTATTAGAAGTAGAATACTCGGCAGGCAGTGCAATGGGCCAGAACGGTAATCATCGTACGGGTCAGGTCAACCTGTTACTTTTTCTCCGTATCCAGTTCTAAAATAAATAATCATTGTGTTCAGTATGACTACAAAAAATGACATAGCTTCTGAGATAAGCGTTTTAGGACGTTGTGTGCATATAAAATAAGGTGACCCGTTTTATTGTTTCAGCTAATATACTTTAGCCCATTTCTCTGATACATAATACATAACCAGAATTGACCCATTCATAAGTAAATGGGTCAAAATTCCTACCCATCATACGTGTGCAGATTAAAAGAAACTAGAAAACAAGAAACAATACTTACGCGCAGTTCATCATATCACCAACGGGAGTTTGGGCAGCCCTTAAAGGATCAACATAGGTTGTATTACTAGCAACAAACTGTTGATTATACTGTCTCACTGATTTTATCAGGTTGAGAAACAAGGGCACAAAAGTTCCACAACCTCCATTCTTGAACATAATTTTGAAAGAGTGAGCAGGGTACATTGCCCTATTCTGGTCATACGGGACTACCTGCAAGTAGAAACATGATCCCATAAGATAACAGGGATAGGCCATTACAATTTACCACCCAAAACATCTTTTATTGTTTACTTACAGGTTCCACAACTCCAGATATATTGTTGCAGTGAAAGACTGGTTGGTGAAATTTTTCGTCATGCACATAAAGCTGCAGGAATAAACAAAATTTTAGAAATTAGAAAATCCATGATCCTATTTAGGTGAAAACATAAAAAAATTTGATGTGGCCTTGCAATAAAATCAAGAGTAACTCATCACAAGGACCTACATAATACATACCAACAATCATTTATCAATTTGATGACCAATAACAATGTCGCGACTAATTTTTATATAAATTAGGCGTTACATATTTCAAGCCAAAAGTTTATTTAATGATTATTATTTTAGAGGACTAAAAGGAAATTATTTATCAATTTGATAAACAACGACACATGCCGATAAATTTGACCAAATATCAGTTTCAAGATTGACAAACAAGCTTGTCATAAATATGACATCTGCCAAGGGCCAAGCAACAAGACATATTTGTAGGCCAAAATCTTAAGCCACATCATTATTTAGGGGATAAATATGCAAAACTTTGTCAAATTGGCTAACCCTATAATATATATCTGTCTAGCAAACAATCAAAAAATCAATAAATGAATACATTCTATATTTTTTGGTAGATAAATAAATCTCTAACAAAGGGATTGAAAACGAACATAATTCAAGCAAAAATATGAAAGGTTGTATCCATACCAGGGGCATGTCGAAAGCAGTAAAGATCTGTGTAGGTTTATCAGCAACAAACACCATCCGAACATTTGACAAAAAGATCTTACCCTTTGCTTTCACAGTTCCTCCATGTGCCCTGAACATATTATTAAGCTATGTCAGATTGGTTTCACAATAGATATACTGCATCCGTAGCTCTGCCGCTAAAGTTCCAACACAGATTAACAATGTCTATATGGTACAAGAGCTAAAATATACATATATTTTATTATAAGATAAGACAATCTTTTGAATAACTCGATGGCGACAATAAGATAAATCGCTCCATACGGATTAGATGTAATAACAGGTACTTCTTAGGTGCTAAGGTACTGGCATTCGATACACCAAGCTTCAACTATTCTTCTCAAATGCAATGATCAGCAATGAAATTTTCATAAGGATACTATTTGGAGATATATGGTCAAAGTGCCAAATCCAAAAATCAAATTAAATCAAATTCAACCAGATGGCCAAAGTACAGTTGAACTGCGTTTTAGACTACAAAATTTGATATCGGCTTTCATACCTCTTCTGATTAACCATTTCGGCTTGGTTCCTGGCTTTAAGAGATGGCCACCAATCTATTCATTTTTTATTGACCATTATGACTTAGGACTTGCTATACGCTATTGATTTAATACGGGTTCTTACTCAGAATATCTGTCATTGTATGAAATCAAAAGATTTTTGTATACAGCTAGAGGTGGCAAATCTTGCCCAATTTGTAATTCGTATGCACTTTTCTTAAAGTTAGGGGGCGTTTTTTGCCCATAAATTATTATTGATGGGCTCTTATGGGCATAAAGAAACATGTGGGGGCAAATCTCCTTCATTTAACCAGTAATCACAATCAGCTGTATCATATGAGGGATCCATCATTTGAATTTCGTTCAAACTTATAAAGGTATCATTTATGTGTTTTTAATTCTAAATTAGTCAAATTAATTTGATAGATATCTGTAATTATTTGCATTAAATTTAGATTAACAATCTAATATGTAGAATTTGTTTTAAATTATAATAGTCGAATTAAAAGGTGTTTGGGACTGTGTTAATGGGGTGTTTGGGCTGTTTTCACAGCTGAAAGTGTGGTGTTTGGGAGTGTTTCTATACCCGGGTGTTTTGGGCTTTTTAAATAGTTGAATCAAAGGGGTGTTTGGGATTGTGTTAATAGCTAAATATAAGGAGTGTTTAGGACTATTTTTACTGCTGAAGAATGGGGGGACGTATTTAATTGTTGAATTGAGGATAAAAGATACTTATCAATTTGTGTTGCGCTTTTCATCTTTAGATTATAAAAAGAATTTCTAAAAATGTCAAGCCACCACAAAAACGTGCCCCTTTTGATCAAGAGATGTATAGGGAGAAAATGGCAAGTACGATTATTAAACATAATTATCTATTTAGTTAGCATGAGGCAACAAGACAATTGCACAAATTTTTACATCGAGATGCTACTCCTATCTGCAGAAAAAAGTCGGATGCATTAGCTATATGCGAGAAGAAAAAAGACTAATCTTAAAATGAAGCTAGAAAAGGTAAGTACTAGGATCTCTTTCACGGCTGATGTGTGGAGCTTTCATAACAAAATGATTGATACATGGCTTTAATGGCTCATTATGCGGATGAAACTTGGGTATTACTGAAGAAAGTGTTAAACTTCCGTGTTCTACCACCTCACAGGTAATATTTTAGCATCTCGTTTTGATAAAAAAAATTATCAGATCGGGGGATTGAAAACAAAGTTTTTACGATCACACTAGATAATGTTAAATATAATGATGGTTTAGTATAAATTTTGAGAAGTCATCTACGTTTAAATAACGTGTTTGTTCGTGATGGTAAATTTATACATGTGCGTTGTGGAGCACATGTACTAAATCTTATTGTATAAGCCGGGTTGAAGGTGATTGAAGGATCCACTGAGAAGGTTCGAGAGTCGGTGAAGTATGTGAGAGGAAGTAGTGCAAGAAAGACTAGTTTTGCGAAACGCATAACACAACTAAAATTGCTATGTGGGAGGCTTGTATGTCAAGATGTCGTAACCAGATGGAATTCCACGTATATGATGCTTGATAGTGCATTAGTTTATCAAAATGCATACGCTCGTTTGGATCTAGTTGATACAAATTCTATCGTTGTCCAACCTTAGACTATACACTCTAAGCTCGAGTGCGGATTGAGAACCCACCCTACTGATTAATATACGTATAATTTGATAAACTAATGCAAAGTCAAGCATCATATACGTCGAACTTCATCTTGTTACGACATTTTGACATACAAGCCTCTTACATTGCAACTGTAGTTGTGTTGTAGTTGTGTTGTGCATGCTGTAAAACTAGTCTTTCTTCTACTACTTCACCGACTCTCGAACCTTCTCAATGGATCATTCAATCACCTTCAACCCGGCTTATGCAATAAGATTTAGTACATGTTCTCCACAACGCACATGTATAAATTTACCATCACAAACTAACACATTATTTAAACATAGATGACTTTTTAAAGTTTCTACTAAACCATCATTATATTTAACATTATGTGGAGTCATCGTAAGAACTATGTTTTCAATCCCCCAATATGATAAAAAAAATATCAAAACAGAAGCTAAAACTAAAATATTATGTGTATAGAAGGCGATACAATGCGAAAGTTTAACACTTTCTTCCTTATTACAAGTTTCATCGACATAATGAACTTTTAAAGTCATGTATTCGTCATTTGTTATGAAACTCCACAAATCAGCCCATGAAAGAGATCATACTACTTAACTTTTCTAGCTTCATTTTAAGATTTGTCTTTTCCCTCTCGTATATAGCTAACACATTTCTGCATATAAATATAGGAGTCGCATCTCGATGTAATAATTTGTCCAATCGTGGTTGCCTCCATCTTCAACCTAACTAAGTGGATAATTATGTTTAATAATTGTAATTGCCATTTTCTCTGGAAATTCTTCCTATAATCTAAAGATAAAATAACACAACACAAATTGATAAGTGTCTTCATTCCTGAATTCATCTTTAATTCAGCAATTAAAAAACGTCGCAAAAAGTCCCAAACACCCCATTATTCAGCTGTAAAAATAGTCTTAAACACTCCAATAATTAAGCTGTTAACACAGTCCAAAACACCCCTTTCATTCTGCTATTTAAAAAACCCAAAACACCCCTTAATCTAGGTATAAAAACAGTCCTAAACACCCACTTTTAAACACCCCAGCTGAAAACTTAAAAGAGTACCAAACACCTCATTTTCATGCTTTAGAAACAGTCCCAAATACCCAAACACCCACCCCATTAACTTAGCTATTAAGAGAGTCCGTAACACCTCTTTAATTCGGCTATTAAAATAGATTCTGCTGCATATTAGATTGTTAACCTAAATTTAATGCAAATAATTAAAGATATGTATCGATTAATTTGACTAATTAAGAATTAAAAAAAAATTAAACACATAAATGATACCTTTACCTTTATAAGTTAGAACCAGATTCAAATGATGGATCAGATGATATGGTTGATTGTGATTCTAGATTCAAATGTTAGAAAAATAGAAAGTAGAAGCTGGGAAAAGTAATGGGAGGTGATTGGCACAAGTTTGGTTTTGATCGGTACATTCGTTATAAATAATGTACAACTGCCTGAATAGAGCGTCCCAATAACAGGTTAAATTAAATGAACAGATTCGCACAGTTGTTACCCGTTTAGTGTTCTATACTTCTGTTCTACGTGTTCTTTTATGCTCATCAGAGTCCGTCGATAATAATTGATGGGCAAAAAACGCTCTGTAACTTTAAGAAAAGTTTCAAAAAGGGCATACGAATTACCACCAGGCACCCTTAATTATCAAATCTTTACATCAATAACCAGACCCTAAGGTAACAAACAATAAAAAAGGAATCCTAACAAGCTTCCAATAAAAATAAAATAACATTGTTACATGATACATACCCGTAGATGTTATTGACCTCGAAGTCGATACCATCTCTTATCAAAACAAACATCTCATTCACGAATGCAACCGGCATCCCGTTTCCATACAATTGCGGGTTTAAGGCCATTATTTCGAATTGTTAGATTTTAATCACATGCAATTATGAAATCAGTGTTTTCCTTAAAAGAAAAACGGATTTATTTTTATTGTAATTGTGATATTTCCGAATTCTACGACATTCCAGATGTTACAAGAACAAGTTCTTTTTTAGAAATAACCGACATAACATATATTCGAATATTGGACCGTAATACTTTTGCTTGTCACAATGGGCTAAAATTTGTGCAAATTAGCATGGGCTGGGCCAAAATAAAAGAGCTTAAAAGAATCTATTTAACATGATACACGATCAGTGAGTTAAGATCAATGTAGACCCAACATTTGTCATAGACCCAATGAATCAATTCTGGCCACTCATTTTTTCATCAAAAATAAAAAAACTCATTTTTCACCTCTTTTTTAAAAATAAAATATCTTACAAACGGTAAATCGTCACACGACAAAAAATACACCATCGCGACATTTTCTTTTTTTGAAGTTTTGTAAATTTTTTACGGGAATTTTTGTGTAAGAAAATCGTAAATAGTTAAAAGGTGAGGGTCCGTTTTGTATTATTTTTTTTTACTTTGGGCCAGATTTTAGGCTATTTTTGGGTTTTTTTTTGCTAATTTTTTCCCGGATATTTCCTTTTTTTGTATGATTCGGGAAAAAAAAAATTGCGTTGGGACGGGTTAATTTTTTCCCGAATATTTTCTTTTTTTGGGACGGTTCGATATCTTTTTATTTGGGCCGATGAATGTAAAAAAGTTGTGAACAATAAAAACTTGACGTGTTTTTTTTGTTAATTTTTTTACGGGATTTTTTGTGTAAGAAAATCGTAAATAGTTAAAAGTTGAGGGACCGTTTTGTATTTTTTTTTACTTTGGTCAGATTTTGGCTATTGTTTGTACTTTGAAGCCAGATTTTGGGCCACATTTTATGCGAATTTTAGGCTAGTTTGTCGACAAATGTGTATATTAGTAATATTTTTTTTTATATGGCTTATGTGTTGGGCCTCATGTTTAAAGTGTTTTTTTTTGCTATATGAGTTTTTTTTTAATATACGTGGGTTTGTCGTTTGTGACCATATCGATTATTTTAAAGTTATTAGGTATCGAAGATGTTTCCGCGGGTATTTTTTTTATCTGAATAAATCGGAACTTTTGTAATATTTTTTTCCCCTCCTACTTTGTGCATACAAATTTTTTTTTAAAAAAACAAAAAAAAATAATTAAAAAAAAACTAAAATCGGGCTGGCCCAAAATGGGAGCCCGTTACTGTAGCAAATGGCCCACAGTCAAAACGACTGCGTATTTGTCCGTGATTGTGTATATTTATAATATATAAATACGTAATAATAAGGAGGAGTCAATAATAGTATAGTAAGTATTTTCCGTCGGGTTCTAGAAACAAACTTTTAACCAAAGTTGTCTCAAAAACCTCCCGGATCGTTTTCCCTCGACGAAATGTGAATTGAAAATCGGTTAAGTCCGTGATCGCGCGTTTTGAATGGTTTAAAATGATTTTGATTTGGGTTCTTAAATCCTACTTGACATATTGATAAAGTAAATAAAAGCATAAAAAAACAAACAAAGCAATAAAAACAATTAAAAATGTAAAGCATAAAACAAAAACGAGTATTTAAAACGAGAAAAATAAGCAAGCATAATAAATTCAATTTTAAAATTGCAAACTTCTAAAAATAAATCCTACATTAAAAGAAATTAAAAAAAATTTATTATTATTTTTTTATTTTATTATTATTATTATTATTATTATTTTTTATTTTTTTTAAATTTTAAAAACTTTAATCTAAATAAATGTCACAAATTAATAATCTCTAATTATATTTTAAATCTGCACTAATTTCTAAACACTAAATGAGCAAATAAATCAACTAACTAAATATGGCAAACGTTATATCATCAAAAGATAAAATTAAGGTTTTTTTTTTTTTTTTTTTTTTTTTTTTTTTATTTTTTTTTTTTCTTTTTTTTTTTTTTTTTTCTTTTGTTTTTTTTATTTTTTTATTTTTTTTTTTTTTTTTTTTTTTTTTTTTTTTTTTTTTTTTCTTTTTTTTTTTGTTTTTTTTTTTTTTTTTTATTTTTTTCTTTTTATTCTTTTTTATTTTTTTTTTTTTTTTTTTTTTTTGTTTTTTTTTTTTTTTTTTTTTTTTTTTTTTTTTTTCTTTCTATTCGTTTTTTTTTTTTTTTTTTTTTTTTTTTTTTGTTATTTTTTTCTTTTTTTTTTTTTTTTTTTTTTTTTTTTTTCTGTTTTTCTCTTATTTTTTTTTTTTTTTTTTTTTTTTTTTTTTTTTCTTTTTTTTTTTTTTCTTTTTTTTTTTTACTTTTTTTTTTTTTTTTTTTTTTGTTGTTTTTTTTCTCTTTTTTTTTTTTTTTTTTTTTTCTTTTTTTTTTTTCATTTTTTTTCTACAATAATCATGGCAAAAATCAAATAGGCAAACTTTTTCATAAACGAATTAAATTCAAATTTACTCTAAAGAATTGAGAGAGATTAAAAAATGGGGACCGAATTGAAGAGCCGCAAGTAAACGATAACCACCTGATTTATTTAGCTAAAACAAATAATCAAATTCGGTCTAGCTAAATAAACCCTTAAGCTCCCCGCCTCATGAGATAAACCGGTACCAAAAAGTAAATCACAATGAAAACATAAATCTGTTAACAACAATTAAAGTTACCAATTTGCTATAATACTAAACCTTTATACTACGTGGCCCAAATAAAATCAAATGAAGTCCAAGAGCTATGTCGCAAATCCACAGATCAAGTAAAAAATAGGGCCCAATTTTAATAACAAATGAGGTCCAATTCAAATTAAATAGCTAACGTAGCAGCTTAAAAGGACGAGTAACAAAGCATACATATAAACTAAACTAATAAGCCAGAACCATTAAGCATATGCGAATAAGCCTCGACACGAAAATCAGTTATGATATCAATTTCCATAAGCTAACTCAACATCAGATTATGCATTTAAACAATTCAAAAATGAAACAAAACTAAATTCTAAACATCGAATAAGCACTAGAAATCTTAATGAAACAAATGACTATTTAAGCACTACTAATAAGCAATCAAAAAAGCACTAATAAGCATATGAGAACAGCAACAAGGAAGTCGAATAAGCTAAAAGCACTTAAAACACCTTAAATGACAAATCGATTAAGCATTTAAGCTCTCAAAAGTTTGATCAAACACTTTAAGCCTAAACTGAACCAAATAAGATGTTCAAAAGCTTATGATAACAGAAAATATGAGCTCCTAATAACACTAAGATGATATAAACACGTTAATAAGCCGAATCCAAGCTTATTAGAGCTTATTAACTCGAAAAAATGCTTTAAAACATTTGAAATTGAATCGAATAAGCTTTGACAGCTTATAGGAGTAATTTCTTAAGCTTTTAAGAATTTTTGATATTAATAAGCCGAAAAAATAAGCACAGGAAAACGGATTATACAATAAGCTAGCACGAAAAGTAAGATAGACTAAGCTGATTACTAACGAGTCCCCGTAGGCAGTCAAGATTGACATTAGCTGCTAGGCACTAAGGAATCAACTAAGAAAGAGAGAGATATCTCTGCTATAGAATGTTTGCTCGACTGATCAAGCTTACAATAATCCAGTATGCAATATCTAGCTCTAATATCATTATGCCTGTGTCCTCTCCACTCTATCCACCAACCCCTCACCTGCCTGTACCCACCTAAAGAGCAGCTAAACATACTTACACGCAGAAAGTATTTAAATAAGTCGCTATTACTCACTAGTGTGAAAATTGAGATCGCCTTCAGTGAATTAGACGATGCAGGTATGTGATGACTCATATACTATTAAGTGTTATAGTTTTAAGTTTAACAACGTTCCTTAGTAAATTCGCTTTGTATACTAGTCGATATATTTATGAATTGTAAGATATGTCACTTATATGTAACCAAAACATCAACATTAACCCCCAAACACATGAACTCCTAAACCCTAAAAACATACACCCTCATGTAACAACCCGTACACACACTCCCCTTACGCATCCCCCCTCAACGAGCGCCACGTCGTCCGTCATACATATATCTCCCCGCCGCCCCCCGCTCCACCCCCCCCCCTCAACTCCAGTTGTGCGTGTGACTCCGTGTTCTTGACGAGGGAGGTGAGATGAGAGGGGGGCTCTTTTGTATAAACATATTTTTGCCTATTTAATTCGGTGTTTGATGAGCCAATGATTGCTTAATTATTTAACGTCACACGAATAGCAAGAGAAATAAGTTGTTCCTTAGAAAGCCGTGATCTTTGTACACGTGGACTTATGTATCAGATTTCAATTGTACGGCAGGCAATTATTGTCCATGTGATCAAATATCTTGCAAAGTTTTTGACGATATTTGAAGTGATTACTAGCTCAGGCCACATGTTCAATTTATTATTGGTCTCTTCATTTGATAGTGGGTTGGCACATGTATTTTGTGAATTAATTCCCACGCACGTGATGTGCCATTTTATACAAGATTTGCAATTTGGTTTATAATGGGCTTTTAACTTTAAAATGGGCCTAGTTAATAATGAGCTGGCCCAGCCCATTTAAATGGGCTACGGGCTGGCTTAATAAATTTGAGGGTACCGCTGGACTCGTTTTCTCGTGCTCTTTCTGATCCCATGCTCGGTTTTGTTCGGTTTTGTCTTTATTTTTGTCATTTTCTTGATATCCGTACCTGACTTACTTAAACACAAAATAAACAATCATATATTGCAATTTTTTATTATGTTTTTTGTCTTTTGGGTTCTGTTTTTCTAAGGTAAAAAAGTTTGTTTATATTAAATAATAAGCAAGTACCAAATTCTCACATATAAAGTATTGTCGTGTCCTCACGCAATGTAATAAATACACGTTCAAAACTAAGGATTCCAATCCCTCCAAACTAATCACTTTGAAAAGTAGCAAAGTGCCCATCTAAAGGGATTAAGGAATCAATAGTTAAGAAATGCCCCGTTTTCCATTTTCAACATTTTTCCTTTTTATGATTTTTCATAATTTATGACTTACAACTTATTCATGTGTGACATAATGTATTGCTTTCATTATTCATTGATAACTTTTATGATCATGGAACAAAAGCACAAAAAGTGTCTGAAAAGATAAATTCATCATCCCCGATTTTCACCTCTCCAAGCCAAGCTTAAAAACAAGATCATTTCAAAATACAAGTAATGATGCTAACACTACTCATAAAAGCTAATTATGTACTTACTTTTCCTCCTTTATTCCTAATTTTGTATCTCAAGATTTTATTTAAGTCATATACCCGAAGGCTCTTTAAGACTTGTTTCGATACTTATTAATTCCAAAAATAAAGCGTAACAGTAAATGTCGCAATTAATAATATAAATAAGCTCTAGCCTTTTTTAAAAGAAAACAATGTCATCAAGATTAAAGTCCACATCGAGCGACCAAATTTTTGGCTTGTTATTAGGTACTTATGGCAAGGGTATCATTCATGGTATATACCCGAAGGTCTTTAAGACATAATGGACGCAATCTTATTTGCACTATATACCCTAAGGCTCTTTAAGGTACAAACAAGATAACTTTATTCATTCCATATACCCTTAGGCTCTTTAAGGAATGCTTAAGCAAAAATTAGCACAATATTCTCCATATACCTTTAGGTCCTTTAAGAACATGAATAGCTATATTCTCTCTTATTAGATTCTACTTACCCCAGAGTATACCCTAAGGCTTCTTTATCGGGTAAGCAAAAACTATTTATTAATGTGATCCCTTTAGTATGCAAATTAAGTATTCTTATGTGTACTCATTTTAATCACAAGGATCTAAAGAAACTTATATTAACTAATTAATTAACAAAAACCAGACAACTCTATTTATTAAACAATTATATATAAAGGTGAAACAAGTAATGAGGAGAAAAGCCACAATAACACTTTTGAGCCTTGTACGAGCATATCTCAAACTGTAGTTGCTCTATAGGCTATGACGATTTACATATACTTTTCTAATGACTAAGCGTTATGTATGGAGATAATGTACTATCCTATCAGTGATTATGTAGTGTTGTTTTCTCAAATGTGATGCAAAAAGAGAGTGTAAGAAGATCAATGTCAAGTGAACTGTTGTTCATATGTTACTCAATATCAGACAATGTATTCTCGATATTTTCATTAATGTAAAGTAACCACATCCGTGATATAGTTGTACTGTGACTACTAGCAACGATTGGACTATATCCATTTCCACATGATGGACACAACGTTTATTATAGTCCACACGGAGACGGGGACGCGAAGCGTTTGTTGACTACCTCGCATAGACTCTCTCAGCATCAGTTGGCAGATAGCGTAAGATAATTATCACAAAGTTCTCTTGCAACGTGAGGCATACGGATTCCTCGACAGTACTCCTAGTAGTTTCTATAAGTCTTTCGACGATGCTCCTTGTCTCTCTAGAAACCCACCCAGTGTCCCATAAGTTTAGTTATACTTGGCCGACTCGTGTGTTTTTGATGAGTTAATGTCAATATGTTAGAGGAGTTGAAAGCGCGTATGGAGTTGATGTAAAAGAGTGTCCGGATGGTCTAACAGATTGGTAGCCTTTACTATTGCCTCTAACCTTTGAATGCTATCAAAGCCCACATACTCGTGAACTATGAGTTGAGTAGTCATAATCTAGTGATATGATGTTTATCTGAATCTAGCAGTTGATGTTCGCTATATGTCAAACTACTGAATTACTCCCTGCAGAATGATGGATTGTGTGATTTATGACTATGACTCTTTCACTTCTCTCTCAGATTTTTGAGTGTGTTTACTTTGTCGTAGTCTTGCTAGGATTGTTTGGAGTCATTTTTATACCGGAAGAAGAATGAGTTCGATGTGTGTTGAATGTTCTGACGCTCAGTAGTGATATCGGTGCAGTTACTACAGAGTCAGAACGCACTCGATACGTAGCAGACCATGCTGCGGTGAGAACGCCATACACAGATTCTAGTCCGACTAAGCTCGCTCCCCCAACCCCCCATCATCTCTGACTACGCACACCACTACACCTCACGTTACATTCTCTCAATGTGAGACTCGTCACCCCCATACTAATTCCCCTCTCATATGTGCCATATTCCAAGTCATTCACGCGTTCTACTCTCCTCCCGCTATTGCTAGAATCTAAGCTTCCTCATCTCTCCACTCCCACCCCAACTAGTCTTTGCGTATCGTTATGACTAATCTTCTTCCCTTGCAAAAGAATCGAAAACCGTATCGAAATCTATTGTGCTAGCTTTCCTTTGATATAGAAGCTGTATGGAATTTAGTAGAAATAAGCTCTCGTAAGTACAGGTGCACACAATAGTCACTTGATGCAATCATGTATGAGCCTTCAAAGCTCTATGTCACGGCGATCTTCTGAGTCATAATCTCTACAATCTCTTACCAGCAATGAACGACTCGAGCAATATGAGAAGAAGATAGCGTGAAAGTGGTCCCCTTCAGCTTATTCCTCAATCTTAGCTTACATAAGCTAAGTATATTAGAGAACTGGCTATGAATTTCCTTTGTTTTATGATATACACTGAGATTCGTTACGAGTCTTTGATCTTATCGACTCCAGCCACTCCTTCTAGAAAAGCTTCAGACAAAGCGGCGAGAAGCAGTAGAGTCGTGATGAAGATAAGTGCTGTGATCGGGGAGCTGCATGAATCTTCATCTATGACGATTTCGTAGGACTGTAGTTCAACTATCACTCTAAAGCCAATGAACCGTTCCCCCCCCTACTAACCACCAGCGGAGAGCAGAGCATACACCCACATTTACAAGATCAGCCATGCCCCCCTCGCCCCCCAGCACGTGACGGTGAAGTGTAATGAGATATCGGCCGGTTAGATACCGGTGGGATGCAACGATGGTATCTTCATGCTACACAATACGAGTAGAAGATTTACCTGGTCGGGAAGTAAGGAGGCTATCCAATCTACCTCTCTGTGAGTAGTGATGAAGCAAGAAAGGATCCTATTGGGAGTCCAACTATGAGACTTGCTTTCTCCAAATGCAGAGGATCGTATCCGTTTATCTTGGAGCTCATCCTCCGAACTGGTAAATTCACAATTTGTCCACACCATACACCAGCTATGAGAAATGTAATGACGATCCTCTACTGCTCCCTCAAAAATGTGAGGAGTACACCGTTCCACGCCCCCCCCTCCCCCGGAATCCGCAGGGTTGTCCATACACTCCTATCTGCCTATCCCTTTCGGCTTCACCCTGGCTTACCCCCCTATCTTAAATATAGAACTCATTCTATCGCCATACCCCGGATGAGATTATGTGTGAGCGAGTTCTATCGTGCGTGCGAACACTCTCCTCATGATTATTAAAGTCACTCCTATCGGAAGGAGGAAATAGGATTGATCGAAAGATTCAAAGATGAACAGAATCATATTTTAAGAAGAAGAAAAATCTGAATGGTAGGGTACTACCTACTTACTACCACTAATATTTCTTTAATATGATCGTCATCGAGATTGAAAACTTCATAATCTGGAAGAGAATAACAGAATGGAATAGTGGGTACTGCCACTTCCTATTCTCTTCCAAAATCAAAGAGGAAGTTTCAGATTCGGTTAAGAATTACAAAGGTGTTCGTCTATCCAAAAAGTAAAGGTTTAAGAGATGTGAGGAAAGAAGACTTGGGAACAATATAATGGCAAAAAGATGGAGTGGGTGTATCTTTTTTTTATGCTTCGATAGTTTAGCATTTAGAAGGATTGACAATTCAACAATTTTTCACGAAGAATAGAATATCGTCTTTGATTGTTTCGAAGAATATCAGTATTCTACCCCTCCAACTTCGGTGTTAACACTCCTCTCCACCACATCTAAAGGTGACGATCTCAGCTATGGGAAGTGATGATCGGACATAATCATATCCTCATAGTTAGGGTTTAATCGTAATCACTCCGATGTAGAAATCATCGTTTAGAATCAACCGATAGTTTTCAGAGTGTTCTTTGAAAGCTTCAAAGAGGGGTAGGGTTTATCACAAAGAGGCAATCAATACACACAGTCAGGGGAAATACCTATGGGAACTCACTTGGGATTTGGGACAAGGTTCTCGACACTTGACTTTATTACTTAGTCGTTCCGTTGCCAGAAATAGTGTCAAGATGCTCATCCTCCATTATGAGAGAGTCAACGGCCTCCTTAGTTGATAAAACATGTGTGATTACAATGGTATAGTCCTCGTCATCATCATAACAAACGGGAATCTTCCAATATCGATCTTTAGCTGCTTGATCTTCCGCAATTCGCTTTTCTTCTTCCTTCTTTTGCATAATTTGACCAACCATATCACATATGGATGTCATTTGCTCCATAAGCTTGTTTTGAGAATTGAGAAACTCATTTTGAGCATTGAAAAGGCTATCTTGAGCATTGAAGATTGGATGATTGACGGTATATTACGGGGGTTGAACTTGGTCAAAACCAAAAGAATTAGGATCATAGCAAGAATTTTGCTCATGATAATAGTCTTCATTCATTGGTTGACATTGAGTAAAGCCCCTAATAAAAAGCCAATCCGCCCCTTAAGTATTTTTATTTTAACCTAAAGTTAAGTTTCATGAGGTCGCCCGAATCTTCACAATAAAGATATTGTTGTTTGAAAATCTTGAAAATCTTGCTGGGAATTATTGTTTGTGTAACACGTTCCGATCAGATATTAAACGGAACTCGAGGTGTACAATAGTGGCCATAACGAGCATCGTTCCCGTAAAATTCACAAGAATACATAGGAGGTTGTGGAGGTGGGTTGAAAATGTTAGGAGAATCATCAACAAAGTTGGGTTTTGAAACGCAAGGTAATGAATTTTCTTTTTCAGAATAGCACGTCAGATCAAAACTTGGCAAAGTTTATGGGAGCTCATCAATGGTTTGATTGCATGGTTCTAGATTAGAGATAATCGGAGCTTTCGGAGGACAATTATAACCAATATGAGCACCTTTCCCACAAGACATACAAGTGCATTGTTGGACAAAAAATTCCATTAACGAATCACCACATTGTAAACAACGATTATGATTTATTTGTGATGGGACTTTGCGAGGAAAGGAATTTTCACCGGGGTCCTGTTTGACAACGAATGGCTCTAGAGGAGCATTAACAACGTTGGTATTATCATTGGATGACTCGGAAGTGTTTAGTATTTCGTTTTTATAGGGAATTGTATACCCAACCTTCATTCAAATACTTCGCACAAAAGCACAAGGTCGACAATATAGACCATCAACCGGATCTCCACAAGTTGCACGATTCTGAGGGGGTTTAGGAACAAGAATCTTGTCTTCAAAACCCCCTTTTGAACAACAAAAGTCTGTAGTGTACAAAGCTCCACAAGACGAGCATTCTTTAATCACGTAAAGAGGATTTAAACGATAGTTGAATGACGCCATAAGAATTAAACAATATAGAGGGTTAAGAAAGGAATTAATTGGATAAGAAGGTAAAGGGGAATATTTTTAGATTTTGAAAATAATACATAAGAAAAGAAATAAAAATATTTTTGTATTATTTTATTTTTTTATAAAATAGAAAAATATTCACAAACGGAAAGCGATAACTTCATGAGGAAGGTTCTTCAAAACACTAATCTTCGAACGAAACACGATAATCGTACACACGTCCCCGGCAGTGGCGCCAAAAATTGATCCATTCCTTTTCAACACATATGAATATATATATATATATATATATATATATATATATGTATATAATATATATATATTTTATATATAAATATTTATATATATTATAAAATAACGTAATACTAAGGAGGAGTCACTAATAGTACTAGTCAGTTATTTTCACGTCGGGTTCTTTAGAACTAACTTTTTAACCAAAGTTGTCTCAAAAACCTCCCGGGTCGTTTTCCCTCGACGAAATGTGAATTGAAAATCGGTTAAGTCCGTGATCGCGCGTTTTGAATGGTTTAAAATGATTTTGATTTGGGTTCCTAAATCCTACTTGACATATTGATAAAGTAAATAAAAGCATAAAAAACAAACAAAGCAATAAAAACAATAAAAACAATTAAAAATGTAAAGCATAAAACAAAAACGAGTATTTAAAACGAGAAAAATAAGCAAGCATAATAAATTCAATTTTAAAATTGCAAACTTCTAAAAATAAATACTACATTAAAAGAAATTAAATTTTTTTTATTATTATTTTTTTATTATTTTTCTATTTTTTTTTTAAAATTTAAAAACTTTAATCTAAATAAATGTCACAAATTAATAATATCTAATTATATTTTAAATCTGCACTAATTTCAAAAACACTAAAAATAGAGCAATAAATCATACTAAACTAATATGGAAAACGTTATATCATCAAAAGATAAAATTAAGTCTACACTAATCATGGCAAAAATCAAATAGGCAAACATTTTATAAAACGATAAAATAAATCTACTCTAAGAATTGAGAAGAGATTAAAAAATGGAACCGAATTGAAGAGCCGCAAGTAAACGATAACCACCCGATTTATTTAGCTAAAACAACTAATAAAAGTTGGTCTAACTAAATAAACCCTTAAGCTCACTCCTCATGAGATAAACCGGTACCAAAAAGTAAATCACAATGAAAACATAAATCTGTTAACAACAATTAAAGTTAATATTTGCTATAATACTAAACCTTTATACTATGTGGCCCAAATAAAATCAAATGAAGTCCAAGAGCTATGTCGCAAATCCACAAATCAAGTAATTCCAAATAGGGCCCAATTTTAATAACAAATGAGGTTCAATTCAAATTAAATAGCTAACGTAGCAGCTTAAAAGGACGAGTTAACAATGCTAATATAAGCTAAACTAATAAGCCAGAACCATTAAGCATATGCGAATAAGCCTCGACACGAAAATCAGTTATGATATCAATTTCCATAAGCTAACTCAACAACAGATTAAGCATTTAACAATTCAAAATGAACAAAACTAAATTCTAACATCGAATAAGCACTAGAAATCTTAATGAAACAAATGACTATTTAAGCACTACTAATAAGCAATCAAAAGCACTAATAAGCATATGAGAACAGCAACAAGGAAGTAGAATAAGCTAAAAGCACTTAAACACCTTAAATGACAAATCGATTAAGCATTTAAGCTCTCAAAAGTTTGATCAAACACTTTAAGCCTAAACTGAACCAAATAAGATGTTCAAAAGCTTATGATAACAGAAAATAAGAGCTCCTAATAACACTAAGATGATATAAGCATGTTAATAAGCCGGATCCAAGCTTAATAGAGCTTATTAACTCGAAAAATGCTTAAAAACATTTGAAATTGAATCGAATGAGCTTTGAAAGCTTATAAGAGTCATTTCTTAAGCTTTTAAGAATTTTTGATATTAATAAGCCAAGAGAATAAGCACAAAAAAACGGATTATATAATAAGCTAGCTCGAAAATAAAACTAAATTACCGAATAAGCAAACGAATAAGCAAACCGAGATTTCAAATCAACTTCAAAACATCTTTGATACATCAATACATTAAGCTTGCGAAATAGAAAGGTACAATAAGCAGAAAAGGTAAAAATAAGCTATTACAAATCTAAAATAAGCTAAAAAACAAAACTAAACTAAAAAAATTAAAGACTAAAACTGCTTCAAATATGAGGGGAGCGGGGTGTATAAAAAGGGGTGAGAGGGGCTCTTTTGTAAATTTGGCCTAATCATTCGGTGTATGATGAGCCAATGATTGCTCATTATTTAACGTCACACGGATAGCAAGAGAAAATAAGTTGATCCAGTCGTTATCTTTGCTCCACGTGGACTTTGTATCAGCTTCAATTGTACGCAGGCAATATTGTCCATTTGATCAAATATCTTGCAAAGTTTTTGAGAAGTGATACTAGCTCCGCCACGTGTTCAATTATATTGGCTCTTCCATTTGATAGTGGGTTGGCACATGTATTTTGTGAATTGATTCCCACGCACGTGATGTGCCATTTTATACAAGATTTGCAATTTGGTTTATAATGGGCTTTTAACTTTAAAATGGGCCTAGATAATAATGAGCTGGCCCAGCCCATTTAAATGGGCTACGGGTTGGCTCAATAAATTCGAGGGCATCGCTGGACTCGTTTTCTCGTGCTCTTTCTGTTCCCATGCTCGGTTTTGTCCGATTTTGTCTTTATTTTTGCCCTTTTCTTGATATCCGGTACCTGCACATACATAAACACAAAAACAACATATATTTGCAATTTTTATTATGTTTTTAGTCTTTTGGGTTCGTTTTTCAAGGTAAAAAAGTATGTATAAAATAGCAAATACCACTGGGCCAAAATAAAAGAGCCTAAAAGAATCTATTTAACATGATACACAATCAGTGGTGTTCATCAGTTTGGTCATCATTTGTTTGGTTTATTCGGTTTAATTAGTTTGGTTATAATGTTTTTTCTTAAAACTGAAAATCGAATCGAATCAAACTTATATTGGATTAAATTAAAAAAAACTCAAATTTGAATTCTGTTTGGTTTTCTGATTGACCCGAGTAACCCGAATTATATAAATGATATTTTATTTTCATTTAATTATATCCGTTTATAGCAAAAAGAGTATTTCAAACTTAAAATGTTATATTTATACTAGGAAAGAGTTCTCATAATTTTTTTATGTGAGTTCAGTTTTCAGTTTAACTCAGTTTATACTTTACCTAGACCATGTCCAAATCGAAAATCAAATATTTAATTTGACTCGCTTCAATCTTGACAAATTTGATTCGATTCGATTTGCGGTTTGTTGTATATTATACCCAACTCCAGCAACCTGTAACAAAGTACCAAAAAACACAACACCAAAGCAGCCCAAAAATGACTCGAAATCAGCCTTAGACTTACAACAAACAAACACCATAAAAAGACAACAAATGGAACTACACGAGAAGAACTTCTCTGTCCTTTTAAGGTTTCTACGGAGCCCGTTTGATCGCTTCGAGCCTACGTACCGTACACCCTAGGATTAATGCAGTCTCGTAACAGTTTATTGTAAGCGAAATCCCGTAATGCACAATCGATTTGTAGAGTAAGAAAATATTCTGGAGAGGATGTTAGGTAACTAAGCTATAAGAGATGATGATTTTGGTGTGTCCAATGATAGAGGTTTGAGTCTCTATTTATAGATGAGGAAACACAGTTAAACCCACGTACTGTGTAACTATTCTCCCATGATTCTCTTATAAAAATCACTCACACATCCCTTTTTCTTCGTGCTATCTGTAGACTAAGTGAAGCATGAAATAACCAACTATGTTGAACAAGTCAAGCAAGGCAATGAAGACTTGTATATAGACATTAGAACATGCATAATCCCCACCACACTCTTTATTCTCACATAATTCATATTAATTCAAAGTTGTTTAATCAAACTTATAAATTAATATGTCTACCAACTTGTAAACATACACATTTTCTTTATAATGTTCAACCTATTATTAGAAAATTAATGTCACTAATATATTAATTTCCAACCATCCCCTGCCAGGTTGAATAATTCCTCTACTTACTCGAACATGTTGTGCTACAAGGTGTCACGGAGATTAAACCTCGTTAAATATGCATACACAAAGCAAGATCGATTCAATGGTGTCCAAAGATTAAACCACGAACCTTTATATGTAATGGTGTCCGAAGATTAAACCAAAATCTTTTGACCTTAGCGGCGAATACATACGCACTTCCATTGTTGTATTGTGCATTGTCACTACGCGCGAATATGGCCATGCGCTTAAATCCCTTTCATAACCCTCTAAGAGAGAAACCATAACTCTCTATTTGAGGCGGCACCACCTCTAGGTTATATAGGAAAAGCTTCTCTATCGTCCTCGTTGCTAAGATGCCTCTAAAGCTTAGATAAGATGTTTTACCTCAACCTACACCTCATCAACAACGTACTATCTTTACTATACATGGGCTAATAAGGTTGATAGTACCTTCTATCGATTAGTGACTTCGTTATTACCCATTAAACTCGTAATGTAGGATATCTACAATCAAGTCGGGTTTTCATCACCAACCGATTCACATATGGTTTCAAACTCATGCCTCTAGCAATCCTCAATAAGTCTCTCGTTAGAGACTTAATAGGATTGCTAGAGGCATTAAGTCTTATCGGTCTCATCACAAATACTCACTAAGTCCCTCGTCAGAGACATAGTAGTATCAAACTCAAGTTTCTAGATCACTTGACAAACTTGTCTATAATGGTACCATCTCATAATTCTCTATATCCATTTCATCACAGTGGAATTTTAAGAAGATAGATCTCTAATCTACTTTGCCTATTGTCACAACTTGACAACGTACACAACTTAATGCATACTTTAACATGCTTATTGATCATTCAAATTAACTCTAACTATGAGTATATATTAATCCACGGCTTGTGAATGTTACACTACAGTTTAGGTCAGTTCCTTTCATCTCAATGAAAAACTTATGCACTTGGAACAATATGATAACAGTTTATTCCTTCACGAATAAACCCAATAGCTTTTAGTTAGTGGTAAACAATCAGTAGACTATGTGTGTGTTTTGTGTGTTATAACAGGATCTCATTTTCCCTATTAAAATTTTATGAAATATTAGACCCACATTTTGAACAAGGTGATCAGCCATGATCACGTTTTAAGGCCTATAGTTTGGAATCATAGGTTAACGGTTTCTACGTAAGTTGCATACCAAGTCAGCCAAATATGTGCGTTCATCATTTTCATAACAATTCACATCTACTAGTTACTATTCTTACATATGCATAATAAACTAACCACTATAACCTTATACCCAGTAGACTACATCAACATCTTGTGATGCTTATCACATAGTCATGTCATACCATTAAAATTTACAAGTGCCACAATTTAAACATAACATATTACTTTCATAATGGCTACTGCTTTTATTTATATGTGAATCAAAACTACTACTTTTGATCACACCAACTAATAAAAGTGATGTCTCATGTCATTAAATACATTACTTCTACATATGATTGGTTCATCAATAATTTATAAGTCAACTGGTTTCTAGCATAGTTTGTTTTGTTCCACAAAAGTATTGCTTATACTCTGTTAACATAGCCCATCGTCATTTATTTCTTAAGTATAAAAAAAGTAGTTTAGTCACAAAATATAAAAGATAAATGCTCAACATATGTTTAATAACATATAGCTTTGACAATAATACTCAAACTAAAACAGATTACACTGGAAATAAGGACGATTACACTAGAATTGAAAAACAGAAACAAAGCCAACAAATTATTCAAAGGCACTAGCTGCCATACTTAAAGCATAAAACAATAGCTAGAAACGAGTCACTTTTAAATTATCATGGCACGACACGTCATCATTTCTGAACTTCCTCATCTTACACTCACGTGCATAATGGCTAGTGTCTCTACAAACATGGCATTTTCCATTTCTCTTTGATGACCCGGTCTTCTTGAATTTGTCACGATTCATACCCAAATTGAATTTTGTTGGACCGTTTCGAGAACCTCTCTTCGAAGAGTTACTGACTTGCACATGATGAACAGTAGACCCATGATTCACTCGCTTATCTCTATTCCTAGCTTATTCCTCAATACAAAGATGTTTCAAGAGATCATCCAATGACTAATCATCTTTCTTATTTATCAACTTCTTCAAAATGTCATTCCATGATGGTGGTAGTTTTGAAACTATTAGCCTCGTTTTTAGTAAAGTGATGGTCATTATTTATTTCCAAGGCTTATGTAGGAAAAGTGTAGTTTACAAGAATTGATTAAGCCAAGTTGGCCTAAGTTACGGGCTTGAAGCCCATTAGTTAAGTTGTTTTGGCCCAATAAAGTCCACACGAAAGCCCAAGAGGCCAAGCCTTCTCATGGGTATAAATACCACCCTCCTAGCTTGTTAGGAGGGTGTTGGTTGCATTTCTCTTCAAGTGTAATCCACCATTCTCTTTCTTTTTTACATATTTCTTTCTCTCTCTAGTTTCCTATTTCTCTCTCAAAGATCTTTCTATTTTAGTGTGTGATGATGATATGATATAAACTAACATGTGGTATCAAGAGCCTAGGAGTAATTAGTGTTTGGTTGTGGGTTCGTTCATAGCTTATTTGCTCGGCTTATTTTGTACAAAACAAGTCGCGGCTTATTCAAGCTTATATGTTAGTTTCGAGTCTTATTTTCGTTTGATGATTGTGTATTCGTTAGTGCTTATCTTCTAGCTTATTTCACCCTATTTCGTGGCTTATTCTTATCTTTGCAAAATCTAACAAAAGTGTATTTTTAAGCCTTGTACTTTCAAAAAGTGGACATTTTTTTGTTGTTAAAAATGTTCAATTTATGATTTTATGATAAATATGGCTTAAGGATAGTTACCTTTGAAAAAAGAATGAAGAAAAACGTTCAAAAAGTGCCTTTTTAGGTGTTTTTCAAAGCTATTTCTGGAAATTCGATTGAATGGGGTGAAATATGTATGAATGAGGTGATTTATGTCATTTTCAGGCGAAATATAGAGAAAATCATTTTCAAATATACACCATGTCACACCCTGTAAATTTCAGGTCAATATTTCAAACCATTCAGATCATTATTATGAATTTTATCCGCTTCATTTGAATTTAACGTAAAACCGGGAAGTTATCCCGCGTAAATCTAAAAAACGTCATCGGACGTGTTTCGGCTTCGGACTTCGATTAGATTTCGTGTTATATGCATTATTTTATCACTTTAAAGTGTTACGTATTTTACGTGCACTCCCGGTATTGATTTTTACGTTTTCGCGTATAATTTACGTTTTTCGCGTTTTTGATCAAACGGAACCCCGAAAACCCGTAATCTTTTCGTGTAAACTCTAGTTATCGTATATGTCGGGTTTAGAAGACAAAATTTCATGGTCATCCCTCCCCCTACTCAATTCACACGCATACATACACTCTTAATTAAACATCATGGAATCTTTCTACTTTAATTAAAATTCATGCATGCAAGGTAGTGAAAATGACACTTTGTTCTCTTCCTCACAACAAGCCAACATTTTTTTACAATTTTACATGCATCACATGAGGCTTGAACCACAACTCCACTAAGTTTTAATAATGAAATCTTGATTTAATTAGCCAACCTTGGAGCCAAAGCAAAACCATGAACCCCCTCCCCTCCTTGTCTAGCCGTTCGAACCACAAGGCCCCAAAAGGGTGGATGGTTTAATTTTTTAGCTAACCATGGTCCATTATGAACCCCTAAACCCTAAACCTTGGCCTATAGATACCTTGTGATAAGAATTCTAAGTCATTTCTTACATACTTGCCTCACCAAAATTCTTTTTCTCCTTCCCCTTTTCCTTCTCTGGCCACAACAAACAACACACACACAAACACTTCCATAGTTTTGATTTCAAGCAAGATTTAAACATTCCAATCTCATTTCTAACTATATCTAAGGGTGTTCCAAGGGTTTGATCATTGTTTTTAAGGGTTTTCAGCATTTCAAGGAGTTAGGGTTTTGTTATTTCAATAGGGTTTTGCAAGATTATTTTGGGGTTTATAGATCTAAGGTTTTTCTAGTAGATCTTGTGTTTCTTCTTGATTCTCCTCATTCTTGTAAGTTTACTCTTGATCTTTCTTTCATTTCATTCTTTTCTTTTTTTTCTTTATCAAGTTTATCATATCCTATTGTGTTTGTGCAAATCTTTTAAAAAGAAACAAGATGACATATGAACTAGTTAAATTTTTATGGTTCTTTGATTTGTATATTGTCTTTATTATGAGGATAAGTGATCTTGAGGGTTGCAACAAAGATGATGATGAGATTAGGTTAGAGATAAGTGGGTTTTGTTGGTGGTTTAGTTGTGAATGAAGATTAGGTTAGATTAAGCATTATTGTGAAGTTTGGATGGATTTTTGAAAGCGTTTGCAAAAAATATGGTTGCTGATCCAATTTTGTTTTAAGGTTTTAGGCGACTTAAAAATGTTTTCATTAGTCAAGAAAGTAGTTTTTGGAGAGCTTATTTCGAATAGATAGATTTTCATATATCGAACACTAAAACCGGACTTAAAACGACCAAGTTATAGCCAAATGAAACTTGAAACATTTTTCGGCAAAATAATAAGAGTAGGGGCTGATGTGAATAATAAATTAGGTTTTCGGACACTTTCGGGTTGATTTGAGCTTTTAAAACATTGGCGAAACGTATATAGACACTAGTATATTAAGTGAAAACTTTAGAAACGTCACAAATGTATTATCGGGATTTCTAAAACGGGAAAACTTCTGAAAATATAAACTTTTGGTATTTATTAGCGAGGCTGACTAAAAATGTGGGCGTTTAGTTATCACTAGTGTGTTTTAGGATCATGGACTTATCAAATTATAGGGGACGGTATTAACGTCCCGAAACTTAGAACTTTCCTAAAATAGTAACTTTTTAAAAATAGAAACTTTTCGTAAAACATGGCATAATGTAACCATAAATCTTATACTTTTATAACAACATGTTTTTGTAGTATAAACTAAAGCGCAAACACATATGGATGTCTATTTCTTTCATAAAAGTTATCTCCAAACGTTTCGTTAGTCATTACTCGTTCTAAAGCGCGTCTTATAATTAGGTCGCGGTTAGAGTCGTTCGGATACATTATTCTCTTCATTGATCATTATCTCACCATTTGCTTAAGGTGAGTTCATAGCCCCATGTTTTACAATTCTTTTACCTTACTACTTTGGGGTGAGAAACAATGCTTGCTTTTAAAATATTAGACACAAGTACTTTACGATGTCTTTCCTGTTTACGTGTTGCCTAAGTAACGAATAGACCACTAATGCCCGAACTATCATGAACCATTAATTTCTTAATCGACCGATTAGTTAAGCGAGCGCAAATGTTATAAATAGATCTATTGAGACTAATTATCCCTATCCGGGTAAGTATACTCACGGGGCTCCCGATAAACGGATATATATCATGTCGGATTTCACTAGGTGATCTTGGTCAGATACCTCTAGGGCAGTTATTCATTTGGCATATAAAATGATACTTTAGATTGAGCTTCGGTGTCATGAGCTTAGTGCAACAGTAACTACTTTTATGTGATATTGTATATGTTATAATAATCACATGCGTTCTGTGAACTTGTGGTCCATTCTTATTGCAAATTCAAACCTATGAATTCACCAACTTTATCTTGACCGTTTTAAGCATGTTTTTTCAGGTGTTTAGCTTGGATTATCTCAAGGTGCAAATTGGAGTCTATGTGCAATGTGACCTCACTGATTTCAAGACTTATCTATTAACTATGCTTGTTGTCATTTTGTCAAACTTATTTATGCTTCCGCTACTTTTAATTCCATTTGAATGGTTTGTAAAACTTATTTACTTTCTAAATTAATGCAACGAGTAAGATTTTTAGCAATAGCACCGGCAAATAATAGAACAACGCACAAAGTAACAAATAAAAAATTGACCTCATTATTTGAAATCAAGTTATTCAATATTTGGAATAAATCACGAAATTTGAAACTCCCCGTTACCCAATAAAACCCTAAAAACGTCCATGATTAGTGGTCGTTCTTTATTGCTTTGTGTTCGAAATATCATAACGTCACGCCCCCTGACACGTATTCCGTCCAGACCCCGTTTAGGGGTGTGACAGATTGGTATTCAGAGCCAAGTTTATAGAGAACCAGGTAGTATATACTAGGTTTGGTCTATAACCAGTATGTGATCCTTACGTGACTTATCTGTGCCTATACGTGTTTTTCTATCATGGATATATATATATATATATATATATATATATATATATATATATATTTTCTTTGTTTCTCTCTCTAGCATTCGACTAATCCACTAACCATTTGATTGTGTGATGATATCCAATATCCTACTATATATACCTAAGTACTATATGTTGCCATAATTATCTTTGCCACTTATTTCGTTATTTCATTTGCCTAGCATGGTTTCATATAAAAAGATTTATATAAACTGTTGCTTGTGCAGATTATGGCCGCTCCGATTATTTCGATTTCCTCTGATGCATTAGACGGGAGTGTGGGGTCAGCACCCTCTCGGATCATCTTATTTGGTACCATTCTGGCAGAGATTCCTACAGAGACTCCCGTTATTTCACCTGTTGCTCCTATGGTTGAGACGACTATTGTCGCTCCACCTACTGGGTTACGTGACTTGATTCCATATTCAGATTCCGATTAAGATTCACCGGATGACATGATTTCACCAGAGTATATATCCCCATTACCAGCTACTTCACCATTTATATGCACTAATTCTAGGGATTCTTTTGATGGACCACCATCTCAGGACCCGTATGAGGTTGTCGTTGCTCGTTGGAGGAGCAAGGTAGCATCACGTCCATCACCATCAGTTGGATTTCTTATTGCTCCTATTGTTGCACCACCTGGATTTCATCGATGACCAGCTATTCTCATCCGACCCGTGTAGGCTATCCTTTTCGGTCGACCCTACCGTACCCATCCTAACGGGCCACGAAAGGTGATGAATGCAAGGAAGAGAGTTGGACCTTTACTAGCTCGCAGGCTTGCATGGAGACGTGCGTCACCTCGTTCTTCAGACCATCACTCATCTCCAGGATCATCATCAGATGCATCACTAGCTCATGCTTCAGGTCATCCTACTCCAGATCAGTCTTTATCTGGGTATTCTTCACCCGCTACTACCATTGATGATTCACCTACACCATCGAGATTGTTTATCCACCTATTATGACTCCACGAGATAGCGAGGCTTATCGTCGTTAGAGGCCTGCCCTATTGTCTACCATGTGTCCACCGACGACATCTGACTCGTCATCTAAAGATTCACCTTCTGAGTCATATGCGAGGTTATCTTGCAAGAGGTGCAGATCTCCTGCTGCTACTATGCCTTTACCTATCTCTGCTTCGGGAGCGTTAGTTCCTACTCGTATTGATCTCCTTCCACCTCGCA
This sequence comes from Tanacetum coccineum, assembly GCA_026074375.1. NCBI lineage: Eukaryota > Viridiplantae > Streptophyta > Magnoliopsida > Asterales > Asteraceae > Tanacetum > Tanacetum coccineum. The sequence goes on from BQNB010012134.1 coordinate 32,266, forward strand.
AGAGGTTTAGAGATTCTTACTCATCCGAGGAGAGTATCGAGGAGGATATTAATGTTGGGGTTGGTGTTGAGGTCGATACTGGTATAGGTATGCGTGTTGAGGTTGCTAGAGATGATAGGATTAGGGATATCGAGGCTGGCCAGAGACAGTTGGAGGTGGGCTGTTCAATTTCTAATAGAGAAAGAGAGCTATCATGTCAGAGAGGATCGGTGTCTTAGAGAGAGACAACTTGAGACTTCGAGGCATGATATGTCTTAAGAGAGATTGGATTGATAGCCTTCTCCTTCACATGTTGCTTACTTAGGAGGGGCTAAGGCAGGCACGTAGGACTCGTTACTACGACAGATTAAGGTTTAGGAGATTGGAGGCATTTACTGTGACACGTTTGGGTTTTCATCCCTAGAGTGGTAGTATCACGAGCTATGTGTGGATCTTAGACTGGTGGTAGAGTTAGTTGTTAGTAGTAGTATTAATGTAAATCAAGTTCCTCTTTTTATGGGTTGATTGTAACCGACTTTGATTCCTATATATTTATGATATGAAGCCATATTATTATTATGATTCTCTTGTATGTCCATCTCTTGATTGTGATATTATTTTATACATTCTGGCAAAACGTGTTTTTATTGTATTTATATCTTTATCTTATGAATCTTATATACCAATTATATTAGCTATATCTCATATCAAATCTTACCATGTGTTATGTCTTGTGATGTATAACAATGACTAACACCCGTTTCGGAATGACGCCTGCTAGAATTGAGGAAATGATCAACTGACGCGTAACAGAAGCTCTAGAAGCTCGCGAGGCTAACAGGAACCTTAGACTTGGGAACGATAATGATGAGGGTGGCAGTGGTAACGGTGATGGCAACGAAAATAGAGGAGGGAATGGAAATGTAAATCACAATGAAAATGATAGAGGTGCTAGGTCTGTTGTTCGAGAGTGTACATACCAGGACTTCATGAAATGTCAACCACTCAACTTCCAGGGAACTGAGGGAGTTTTCGGGTTGATAAGGTGGTTTGAAAAGATAGAAACAGTGTTTCACATTAGCAACTATCCAGAGAAGTGCCAAGTAAAGTATGTTACATGCACTCTACTCAATAGTGCGTTAACTTGGTGAAACTCGCACAAGAGAACCTTTGGAGTTGATGCTGCATTTGCCATGTCATAGAGAGAGCTTATGAAGCTAATGACTGAGGTGTATTGCCCTAGAAACAAAATTCAGAAGATGGAGAGAGAGTTGTGGAACTTGACCATGAAGAACAATGATTTGGCTACTTACACTCAAAGATTCAAAGAGCTTACTATGATGTGCTCCAAGATGGTCCCCGAGGAAGAGGATCGGGTTGAGAAGTTCATTGTAGGTCTCCCCGATAACATCCACGGGAATGTAATGGCTGTTGAGCCAACAAGACTACAAGATGTTGTCCGTATTGCTAACAACTTGATGGACCAAAAGTTGAAGGGATATGCTGTGAGAAATGTAGAGAACAAGAGAAGGTTGGATATCAACCAGAGAGACTACCGTAGGCCACAACCACCATTTAAAAGACAAAATTTTAGAGGTCAGAATGTAGCAAGAGCATACACGGCTGGTACCAATAAAAGAAAGGTGTATGCTAGATTTTGCCTCTTTACAACAAGTGTAAGCTTCATCACGAAGGGCCGTGCACTATGAGATGTGGGAAGTGCAACAAGGTCGGGCATTTGACCAAGGATTGTAAGGCCGCAAATTACACTACTTCTACTCAGAGGGCTCAAATAGTGAATTAGAGGGTTGTAACCTGTTATGAGTGTGGATGACAGGGACACTACAAGAGTGAGTGTCCCAAGTTGAAGAACCAAGACAGTAGGAACAAGACGGGAAACATTGCTAGGAATGTTAGTGAAGCAAGGGGAAAAGCATATGTCCTAGGAGGAGGAGACGCTGATCTAAATTCTAATACCATCACGGGTACGTTCCTTCTTAACTTTCATTATGCTTCTATGTTATTCGACTCGGGTGCCGATAGAAGTTTTGTGTCGACTACCTTTAGTGCTTTACTTGATGTCATCCTCTCTACATTAGACGTTAGCTATGCTGTCTAATTAGTCGACAGGAGAATCGCTGAGGCTAATACTGTGCTTAGAGGCTGTACGTTAGGATTGTTAGGTCACCCATTTAATATTGACCTAATACCCGTAGAACTTGGTAGTTTCAACATCATCATCGGCATGGATTGGTTAGCGAATCATCATGCGGTGATCATATGTGATGAGAAGATCGTACGCATCCCGTATGGAGATGAGGTTATGATCGTCTAAGGTGATAGAAGTGGTGAAGGAAAGAAGTCAAAGTTGAGAATTATATCGTGCATTAAAACACAAAAATATACTAAAAAGGGTTGCCAAGTCTTTCTAGCACAAGTTACGAAAAAGGAAACCAAGGACAAGTCTGAGGAAAGAATGCGCTTGAAGAATGCTCAACTGTTACGGGACTTTTCGGATAGGATTCTTCCGAAGACTTGCAGGACTACCACCACCGGGAAAAGTTGAATTCCAAATTCACTTAGTCCCCGGTGTTGCACCTGTAGCACGGGCCCCGTATAGATTAACACCGTCGAAACTGCAAGAACTGTCTACTCAACTGCAAGAACTTTCTGACAAGGGATTTATAAGACCAAGTTCCTCACCCTGGGGAGCTCCGGTCTTGTTTGTCAAAAAGAAAGATGGATCTTTTTCCGGATGGTGATCGACTACCGTTATAATTAAAACAAGCTTACTGTGAAGAATCGATATCCACTTCCGAGAATAGATGATTTGTTCAATCAACTACAAGGATCGAGTGTCTACTCGCAAGATCGATGAGTTTGGTTATCACAACTCAGAGTTAGGTACGAGGATATTCCAAATACGATGTTTAGGACACGCTACGGTCACTATGAGTTTCAAGTGATGTCGTTTGGACTGACAAATGCACTGGCAGTATTCATGGACTGAATGAATTGGGTGTGCAAACCGTACTTAGATAAGTTTGTGATTGTTTTCATTGATGACATCTTGATCTACTCCAAGAGCAAGAAAGAGCATGTAGAACATCTTAAGTTAATTTTGGAGTGCTTAAGAAGGAAGAATTGTACGCCAAGTTTTTGTAATGCGAATTTTGGTTGTCACGGGTACAATTTCTTGGTCACGTGATTGATAGTGAAGGCATTCACATGGACCCAACTAAGATTGAGTCTATCAACGATTGGGCATCGCCCAACACTCCGACAGAAATTCATCAATTTCTAGGTCTTGTCGGCTATTACCAATGATTTATCGAAGGTTTCTCAAAGATTGCCAAACCTACGACGAAGTTGACTCAAAAGAACGTGAAGCTTGATTGGAGTGAAAAAAGAAAAGTCGGCCATTTTCAACTGTGGAGCAAAAAATTGTGTAGTGCTCCGATTTTGGCTTTACCCGAAGGTAGTGAAACCTTCGTGGTCTACTGTGATGCTTCTCACAATGGGTTGGGCGTAGTGTTGATGCAAAAGGAGAAAGTCATAGCCTACGCATCTCGCCAACTCAAGATTCATAAGAAGAATTACACTACACATGACTTAGAGCTTGGAGTTGTGGTGTTTGCTCTCAAAATGTGGAGACATTATTTATACGGTACGAAGTGCGTTGTGTTCACGGATCATAAGAGTTTACAACATATTCTTGATCATAAGGAGTTGAACATGAGAAAACGCTGATGGTTGGAATTGTTGAGTGACTACGACTGTGAAATTCGTTATCATCCGGGAAAAGTCGAACATTTCGGTGGCGGATACCTTGAGCCGAAAGGAACGGATAAGCACTACGAGATTGCGAGCTTTGGTTATGACGATGGGTATGAACCTTACTGTGGCAATCTTGAAAAACGTCTCAAATTAAGGCGAAGGAGAAAGGAAGAGACCATGATACTAAGATTTGTGTGGTATGATTAAGAAGCTTGAGCCCCATGCTGACGGAACATTGTGTTTGAAGAATAGGAGTTAGATACCCTGTTTTGGTGACTTGGGAGCTTTGATTATGCACGAGTCGCATAAGTCAAAGTATTCGATCCATCCTAGATCAGACAAAATGTACCAAGATTTGAAGAAACTGTATTGGTGGCCTAATATGAAAGCTAAAATTGCCACCTATGTCAGTAAATGCATGACATGTGCCAAGGTCAAAGCCGAGTACCAAAAAAACATTTGGTTGTGGTCAACCTGAGATCCTAGTGAAATGAGGAATTTAAACTTTTGGATTTTGTAACCAGCTATCAAAGACAGCAAGAGGTCAAGGACACCCATTTGGGTTATAGTCCGATAGACTCACGAAATCTGCTCATTTCCTACCAAAGAAAGAAAATGACTCGATGGAGAATTTGACGAGACAGTACTTGAAGGAAGTAGTCTCGATACACGGAGTGCCAGTATCGATCATCTCCGATCATGACGGCGGATTCACATCTCAATTCTTGCAGTCCCTCCAGCAAGCTCTAGGTCTCAATTGGATATGAGTACAACTTACCACCCACAAACTAACAGTCAGAGTGAGAGGACCATCCAAACGCTAGAAGATATGTTGTGTGCATGTGTGATCGATTTCGAGAAAGGGTGGGATAGACATCTGCTATTAGTAGAATTCTCCTACAATAACAGCTATCATACGAGTATTAAAGCTGCTACTTATGAGGAGTTGTACGGTCATAAGTGTCGATCTCCTATCTGTTGGGCTGAGGTAGGAGACGTCCAGCTCACTGGCCCAGAGATTGTTCATGAAATGATTGAGAAGATTTTCCAAATCAAGAAGCGTATTCAAGCGGCACGTGATAGACAGAAGAGCTATACCGATAGGAGACGTAAGCCATTGGAGTTTCAAGTGGGAGATAGGGTCATGCTGAAGGTGTCACCATGGAAGGGGGTGATACGTTTCGGCAAACGGGGAAAGCTGAACCCTTGTTACATTGGACCTTTCAAGATTCTTGCCAAGGTTGGAACGGTTGCATATCGACTTGAATTCCCAGATCAACTAAGCCGTGTTCATAGTACTTTTCACGTTTCTAATCTGAAGAAATGTTTGTCCGATGAACCGCTTGCTATCTCGTTGGACGAAATTCATATCGACGACAAGCTTAATTTCAGCGAAGACCAAATGCAGAAGAAGTACCCTCATCTATTCGTTAACCCTGCATCTACGTCAAAAATTACGTCTTAAGCGTTGAGGACAAAGCTTTTCTAACGGGTAAAGGATGTCACACCCTATAAATTTCAGGTCAATATTTTAAACTATTCCGATCATTATTATGAATTTTATCCGCTTCATTTGAATTTAAGGCAAAACCGAGAAGTTATCCCGCGTAAATCAGAAAAACGTCATCAGACGTGTTCCAGCTTCGTACTCTGATAAGATTTTGTGTTATATGCATTATTTTATCATTTTAAAGTGTTGCGTAGTTTACGTGCACTCCCGGTATTGATTTTTACGTTTTCGCGTATAATTTATGTTTTTCGCGTTTTTGATCAAATGGAACCCCGAAAACCCGTAATCTTTTCGTATAAACTCTAGTTATCGTATATGTCGGGTTTAGAGGTCAAAAATGTCATGGTCATCCTCCCCCCTACTCAATTCACACGCATACATACACTCTTAATTAAACATTATGGAATCTTTCTACTTTAATTTAAATTCATGCATGCAAGGTAGTGAAAATGACACTTTGTTCTCTTCCTCACAACAAGCCAACATTTTCTTAAAATCTTACATGCATTGCAAGAGTCTTGGACGACAACTTTACTAAGTTTCAAGAATGGAATCTTGATTTAATTAGCCAACCTTGGAGCCAAAGCAAAACCATAAACCCCCTCCCCTCCTTGTCTAGCCGTTCGAACCACAAGGCCCCAAAGGGGTAGATGGTTCAATTTTCTAGCTAACAATGGTCCTTTATGAACCCTTAAACCTTAAACCTTGGCCTATAAATACCTTGTGATAATAATCCTAGGTCATTTCTCACATACTTGCCTCACTAAAATTCTTTTTCTCCTTCCCCTTTTCCTTATTTGATCTCGGCAAACAACACACACACACAAACACTTCCATAGGTTTGATTTCAAGCAATATTTAAACATTCCAATCTCATTTCTAACTATATCTAAGGGTGTTTCAAGGGTTTGATCATTGTTTTCAAGGGTTTGCAACATTTCAAGAAGTTAGGGTTTGTCATTTCAAGAGGGTTTTGCAAGATTATTTTGGGGTTTATAGATCTAAGGTTTTTCTAGTAGATCTTGTGTTTCTTCTTGATTCTCCTCATTCTTGTAAGTGTACTCTTGATCTTTATTTCATTTCCTTCTTTTCTTATGTTCTTGATCAAGTTTATCATATCCTATTGTGTTTCTGCAAATCTTTTAAAAAGAAACAAGATGACATATGAACTAGTTAAATTTTTATGGTTCTTTAATTTGTATATTGTCTTTAATGTGAGGATAAGTGATCTTGAGGGTTGCAACAAAGATTATGAAGAGATTAGGTTAGAGATAAGTGTGTTTTGTTGTTGGTTTAGTTATGAATGGAGATCAGGTTAGATTAGGCACTATTGTGAAGTTTGGATGGATTTTTGGAAGCGTTTGCGAAAAATATGGTTGCTGATCCAATTTTGTTTTAAGGTTTTAGGCGATTTAAAAATGTTTTCATTAGTCAAGAAAGTAGTTTTTGGAGAGCTTATTTTAAATAGATAGATTTTCGTATATCGAACACTAAAACCGGACTTAAAACGACCAAGTTATGGTGAAATGAATTTTGAAACACTTTTCGGAAAAATAATTTATAAGGTTGTTGATTGGAATTATAAAAGTGGTTTTCAGACACTTTCGTGTTGATTTGAGCTTTTGAAACATTGGCGAAACGTATATAGACACTAGTATATTAAGTGGAAACTTTAGAAACGTCACAAATGTATTATCGGGATTTCTAAAATGGGAAAACTTCTAAAAATAGAAACTTTTGGTATTTATTAGCGAGACGGACTTAAAATGTAGGCGTTTAGTTATCACTAGTGCGTTTTAGGATCATGGATTTATCAAATATTAGGTGACGGTATTAACGTCTCGAAACTTAGAACTTTCCTAAAATAGTAACTTTTCGAAAATAGAAACTTTTCGTAAAACATGGTGTAATGTAACCATGAATCTTATACTTTCATAACGACAAGTTTTTGCAATATAAACTAAAGCGCAAACACATATGGATGTCTATTTCTTTCATAAACGTTATCTTCAAACGTTTCGTTAGTCATTACTCGTTCTAAAGCGCGTCTTATAATTAGGTCGCAGTTAGAGTCGTTCGGATACATTATTCTCTTCATTGATCATTATCTCACCATTTGCTTAAGGTGAGTTTATAGCCCCACGTTTTACAATTGTTTTAGTTTACTACTTTGGGATGAGAAACAATTCTTGCTTTTAAAATATTGGACACAAGTACTTTACGTTATCTTTCCTGTTTACGTGTTGCTTAAGTAACGAATAGACCACTAATGCCCAAACTATCATGAACCATTAATTTCTTAACTGACTGATTGGTTAAGCGAGTGCAATGTTATAAATAGATCTATTGGGACTAATTATTCATATCCGGGTAAGTAGCGCTTACTACTCACGGGGCTCTCGATAAACGGATATATATACCATGTCGGATTTCACTAGGTGATCTTGGTCAGATACCTCTAGGGCAGTTATTCATTTGGCATATAAAATGCTAATTTAGATTGAGCTTCGGTGTCATGAGCTTAGTGCAACAGTAACTACTTTTATGTGATATTGTATCTTTTATAATAGTCACATGCGTTATGTGAACTTGTGGTCCATTCTTTTTGCAAATTCAAACCTATGAATTCACCAACTTTATGTTAACCGTTTTAAGCTTGTTTTCTCATGTGTTTAGCTTGGATTATCTCAAGGTGCAAATTGGAGTCTATGTGCAATGTGACCTCACTGATTTCAAGACTTATCTTTTAACTATGCTCATTGTCATTTTGTCAAACTTAATTATGCTTCCGCTACTTTTAATTCCATTTGAATTGTTTGTAAAACTTATTTACTTTCTAAATTAATGCAACGAGTAAGATTTTTCAAACGTCCATGATTAGTGGTCGTTCTTTATTTCTTTATGTTCGAAATATCATAACGTCACGCCCCCGGACACGTATTCCGTCTAGGCCTCGTTTGGGGGTGTGACACACCATTTTCGGTTCAGGCGAAATATACACCATTTTCGGTTCAGGCGAAATATACCGAATTTGATTTTCAGGCGATTTATGCATCGAATTTCAAGCGATTTTTACATGTTTTTTATGCGATTTATGCACAAATTTCAAGCGATTTATACACGAATTTCAGGTGATTTATGCACGATTTTCAGGCGATTTATGCATGATTTTCAGGCGATTTATGCACTGATTGTTTAGGCAATTTATACACCTATTTTTGCCTAGAATTCTTATTTCACGGTTTATTCTTGCATTTGTAAAATCTCGCGAAATATTCACTTAGTTTCTCGATTTAATCAAGAGTTATAAAATCCCGCAAAATAGATTTCTATTGTACTTTAAAGGACTTAATCTAAATCAAGAACAAATCATAATCACTAATAACTAAAACGATCCTAGTATATCATTTTACATCATTTTTGCAATGTCGACTCAACAAGACATTTATGTTGCTGGTTCTGATAACCTTCCACCTATGCTCAACAAAGATATCTATGTTCCATGGTCTTTTCGTCGTCTTTGTTATGCAAAGAGTAAACCAAATGGAATATTACTTTTAAACTCCATCAAGAATGGTCCATATGTAAGACGAATGTCCATGAACCCGGTGATCCAAATGGTACACTTTCTGTAGCTGAATCTACTCATGAGCAGACTGATGATGAACTCACTGATAAAGAGGTAAAACAAATGGAAGCAGATGATTAAGCCATTCAAACTATTCTAATAGGTCTTCCAAAAGACATCTATGCTGCAGTAGACAGCTGTGACACAGCTAAGGAAATATGGTTACGTGTTGAACAGATGATGATAGGTTCTACCATTAGGGCTCAGGAGAAGAAGGCTAAGTTGTTCAATGAATGGGAAAAGTTCAAATCTATTGATGGGGAATCAATTGAATCGACCATCATCGCTTCTCAAAGCTAATGAATGATTTTTCCAGGGAAAAACACTTTCAAGAGAAGATAGCTAGCAATCTCAAGTTCTTAAACAATCTTCAGCCTGAATGGTCACGATCTGTCACTACCGTTCATCAAATACAGGATCTGTATCAAGTGGACTACACTCAGTTGTATGATTTCTTAAAATTCAATCAAGTTGAGGTGGATGAAATCAGAGTAGAGCGACTAGCAAAAAACATGACCCCTTAGCACTCATGGCACATTCTCATAATCCTTATAACTATCTAGTGTTTCACCCTGATCAACCATCTCTACTTACCTGCATGCAACAATCACAACCCAACGACAACTATATCCCACAACCTTCATTAAATATGGACTCCATACAACAACAAATGCCAAATCTCGATGACATTTCAGATCCCATAACTACAATGAACATGGCACTTGTACTAATGGCTAAGGCATTCAAACTCAACTATTCTACACCAAACAACAATAACCAGAGAACCTCATCCAACCCTCGCAACAGGCAGATTGCTCAGCCGGGTATAAATATGGGTCAAGACAGACAGATGCTGATGGTTGGAGAAAATGGTGGGAATCAGTTTAGACAATATGTTGGGCAGAATGTAGGAAATCAAATTGGGTACAATGCAGGGCAGATTATAGGAAATCAGAATGGGTATAATGCAGTATAGAATGTCGGGAATTAGGTTGGGCAAAATGTTGTTCAGAATCCGGGTATTCAGAATGTAGGGAAACAGAATGGGCTTATTGTTGTTTCGGGGATTGATAATCAGAATGCAAATCAAAATGGGAATGGTAATGTTGTAGCAGCACGAGCTGAAGGTAATGGAAATGGAAACGACAAAAATCAGGTAAGGTGTTACAACTGCAGAGGAATGGGTCATCTTGCTAGGAATTGCACAGTCAGATCAAGGATAAGGGATGCTGCTTATCTTCAGACTCAGTTGTTGATTGCTCAAAAGGAAGAAGCAGGGATCCAACTCCAAGCTGAAGAATTTTATCTGATGGCTGCTACAGGGGATATTGATGAGATTGAGGAAGTCAATGCAAACTGCATATTAATGAAAAACTTACAGCAAGCATCGACATCGGGTACTCAGACTGACAAAGCTCCCGTATACGATTCAGATGGATCAGCTGAGGTACACCATTATGACAGTTGTTATAATAATGATATATTCAATATGTTTACTCAAGAAGAGCAGTATATAGAACTACTCGATCCCATTATAGAGCCATATACGGTTCAACAAAATAACAATAATGTTATCTCTGTGGAATCTAGTATGGAACATAATTGAGGAACAGTAGAACAACATCCTGCAACTATTGAGGAAACGCGTGCTTATTTTGAATCATTATATAATAATTTGGCTATTGAAGTTGAGAAAGTCAACACGATTAATCGCAAAATAAAAGAAACAAATGCTGATTGGACCACTGAGCTTGCTAGATATAGGGGTTAAGAAAAAAGTTTTGAAATCAATAAGGCAAAATTTGATGAACTTGAAACCGGTTATAGAAAGTCTGTTTATCAAGAACAATGTCTTACTAAAAAGAAAAATGCTCTTCACTTAAGTTCTGCTAAACAAATAACGGCTTTGAATGAGGAAATTACAAATCTAAATAACCAGCTTTCAAAAGAAAATTCAACTGTTTCTCTTCTTCAAGAAGAAAAGAAAAAGTTGAAAACTGATTTCAAAACACGCGAAGACGAGCTTCTTGATAAACTAATTCAATCTGAGAAGAATATTAAGGAAATAGATAACATTTTGTTTAAAACGGGTCAATCGATTCAAACGATGCATATGCTTTCACCTAAGCCAGACTCGTTTTACCACACTGAACAGAAAATGGCTTTGGGTTATCAAAATCATTTCTATCTCAAGCAAGCTCAGCAGAAACAATAGAGTTTGTATAATGGCAGAGTATTATTAGAAAAGCATGATCCCCCTGCTGTGTATGATTAGGAGGAAACACTGCAACTTGATCAAGAGATTCATTTAAAAATGAAACAATTGAACAAAGAAATAAAACAGGCAAATTAAGCAAAAATTAATAAACTTTCTGAGGTTTTTGTTTCTCAAAAGGCCAAGTCATGCGAAGAGGTGTATTTTTCAAATACTTCCAAAACGGCAAGTGTTTCAAACACTGTTTCCAAATCATTTTCAATACCTGATGATGTATTTTCGGAGGATACTCCAAGTGTTGCCCGGAAATTTCTCAATGAGGTAAAAGACACCATTGTGACTCTTTAAAGTGTTCTTAAACATAGAATGAATGCAAACATAACCAATTGGTCGTCTCCAGCTTATCAAGAATTTCACATGATTATTAAGGATGAAATTTCTCCTATTGTTAACCAAGTTGATGCTAGAGTACAAAATTTCGAAAATCATTTTGTGGAAGAGGCAGCTAAATTTGTTCGAGACTTCAAATCTCTTGCAAAAGAGGCTGAGGAATCTCTTGATAAGATCACGGTTTTGGAAAACGAAAATGAACATCTCTTGAGAGCAATTGTCAGTCAGGATATTATGTCTATTGTGTAATGTCCTACTGTTGTTCAAACATCCGATGTCCAAACTGAGCTTGAACGTACGAAAGAAAGGTTTGAAAACTGTATCATTAAAAAGGAAACTGAATATGCTAAACTTTGGAATGATTGGTACAAAAAAATGTGAAGAATGAAAATATGACAAAATTGCGTATGATAAAGCTTATAATGACATGCAAAACCAAATCGAACGGTTGCAAGCTCAGTTGGGAGATCTCAAGGGTAAGAGTATGGATACTTAATGTGCATCTGATACCCTTGATCCTTCATCTCAAAAACTAGAAGATGAGAACGTGTCATTAGAGTTTCAGCTTTTGAATTTTGTAAAAGAAAAGGCACACCTTAAGACCACCTACAAGAACCTTTTTGACTCTATCAATGTGACACGGGCTCAAACCAAAATCATAATTGACTCTTTGCAAGAAAAATTAAATGATACAATTTATGAAAATGCTAAGTTAAGAGCCTAGTTATTTAATAAGGTTTCTGAACTACAAGACACCACAAAAGGGACAAGTGTGAATACTAAGCTTGAAAAGCAATTACTCTTGGGAAAACACCTTCATTTTTAGGAACAAAACTCTATTCTGTAACTCTACTTACAAAATCTAAGGTTAAGGTTGTTGAGACGATTGCTTTATCAAAACCAGTCACTTCAAACTCAGGACCTTCCACCAAAGAATCAAAAGTTATGAAAAATGATAAAGTGATTGCTCCATAAATGTTTAGGATTAATCCTCTTAAGACTTCTAGGGTAGAAAATTTTGTTCCTAACAAAGCCGTTAAAGCAAGCGTTAGGACAAAACCGATCACTACTTCACAACCTCATGTCATCACTAAGAAAGATGTTAATTCTGACTTACATGGTTTCTCTTCTACAGGATTAGACAACAGTACTAAGACCAGAAGACTACAGCCTAGAAGTAATATAAAGAATTATAGGGTCACCTCTGCGTCTAAGAGTAGTTGCATTAAGAATAAAGAAGTTGAAGTAGAAGAACACCATAGGAATTTACTACTTTCTAAGAATCAGAAACATATGTCATCTGAATGTAATAACATTAAGCTTGCAATTCAGAATGATAAATCTAAAGTTGTTTGTGCTATGTTTAAGCAATGTTTAATTACTACTAATCATGATGTCTGTGAGCTTAATTATGTGAATTAAATGAATTCTTATGCTGATAACCAAAATGCTAATGTTTCAAATATGGCAAATCAAAAGAAACATAAGCCAAAAGGAAAGAAACCTAAGAAGTCAGGGTCCAAAGAAAGTCTTGCCATACCTAATCCTAGAAAACCTAAAACTTGCCTTAGGTGGTCACCAACTGGAAGAATTTTTTATCTTAAAGGAATATTAATTGAATCCAGTGACTCTGAGTGTCAATCTGACTGATCTAAAGGTGATAATGCATGTACTTCTAACCCTTAAGAACCTACAAGCAAACAGTTTCCAAATTCCACTTCTTTTCTGGGCAGGTTATCCAAATTTCTTTATGGTGCATCGACTCGGGTTGCTCCAAGCATATGACTGAGAATCTAAAGCTTTTCATTAATTTCGTCTAGAAGTTTTTGGGAACTGTTCGCTTTGGAAATGATCATGTTGCTACAATTTTGGGTTATGGCGATCTTCAATGGGGGAATATAATGATTGCAAGGGTTTACTACATTGAGTGCTTGGGACACAACCTGTTCTTGGTTGTTCAGTTTTGTGATTCAGATCTAGAGGTCACTTTCAGAAGGAACATATGTTTTGTGAGAAATTTAGAAGGAGTTAATCCGTTGAAAGGAAATCATACAATAAACCTTTACACCATTAACCTTCATGAAATGGCTTCTGCATCTCTAATTTGTCTCATGGCTCGTGCTACTTCAACCAAGTCTTGGTTATGGCATCAACATTTATCCCACCTTAATTTTGACACCATAAATGATCTTGCCAAAAACAATCTCGTCACCGGTCTTCCAAAATTCAAATATTATAAAGAACACCTTTGTCCTTCCTGTGAGCAAAAAAAAGCAAAAAGGCTCCTCACCCACCCAAACCTGTTCTAAATTCAAAGTAGAGATTACACTTGCTTCATATGGATTTGTGTGGGCCAATAAGATTCGAAAGCATAAATAGAAAGCGGTATATTCTGGTGATAGTGGATGACTACTCTCGTTACTCATGGGTCCACTTCCCTAGATCAAAAAAGGAAACACCAAAAGTGATCAGAACCTTCCTAGAGAAAATTCAAGTTCTTTTACAATCTCCAGTCATTATTGTAAGAACCGACAACGGCACATAATTCAAGAATCAAGTGCTTAAAGAATATTTTGATGATGTTGGCATCTCTCACCAAAGGTCTTCTATCAAAATCCTTAGCATAATGGAGTAGTAGAACGAAGAAACCGAACGTTAGTAGAGGCTGCTAGAACAATGTTGATTTTTTCCTGTGCTTTGTTATTCTTATGGGCTGAAGCGATTGCTACTACGTGCTACACTAAAAACCGCTCCATCATTCACCGACGATTTAGAAAAACACCATATGAGCTTATTAATGGCAGAAACCCGAATATCTCTTTTCTACATGTATTTGGGGCTCTTTGTTATCCCAAGAATGACCGTGAGCACATTGGGAAACTTAGTGCAAAAGGTGATATAGGCTTTTTCATTAGTTATTCTGCTAATTCTTGTGCTTATAGAGTATACAACTGAAGGATTAGGAAGATCATGGAGACGATGAATGTGACATTTGATGAGCTTTCAGCTATGGCTTTTGAACAACGCACTTCAAAACCCGGGCTTCAAATCACGACTCCTGGACAAATCAGTTCAGGACTCGATCTTACTTATGCTCCGTCAATAATACATCTTAAAAACCAACTGAACGTGAATTGGATTTATTGTTCGAAGCTATGTATGATGATTATATTGGTGGTCAACCGTCAGCTGCTCAAAGAACTACTCTCGTTGCTCCAGCACCTCAAGTTCTTCAGACTCTAACTACATCTACAATAAAGTCAAACATTGCACCGACACCAAAAAATTCATCCTCACAAGCTACAGATATTCCAAACACTTAACAGGATGTTGACAAGCTACAACAACAACAACATGATCAAAAACAAGATAATCAAGCACAACTCCAACCTGAAGCAGTTGCTAAAAATGTTCCAAATGTTATGTTTGATGGGAATACGTTTGTTAATCCTTTTGCTCCACCATCCACAAGCTCTGCTGAATCATCATCTCAATATGTGGATCCGTCGAACATGCATACATTCTATCAACCGTACCAACATGACTATCAGTGGACCAAGGATCATCCTCTAGAACAAGTGATAGGAGAACCCTCACGACCAATTTTGACAAGAAATCAGTTACGAACTGATGGTGAAATGTGCATCTACACACTGGCTGTGAGCACCATGGAACCAAGAAATGTCAAAGAGGCTATGACCGACCCTGCATGGATTGACTCAATGCAAGAATAAATTCTCTAATTCAAAAGGCTTGATGTATGGGTACTAGTTCCTGCTCCAGATAACATAAAACTCCTTACTTTGAAATGGTTATTCAAAAACGAGCATGATAAAGATAACACAATCATTCAAAACAAGACTCGTCTGGTTGTGAGAGGGTATCGTCAAGAGGAAGGAATAGATTTTGAAGAATCCTTTGCTCCGGTTGCTAGGATGGAAGCTATCAGGATATTTCTGGCTTATGCTGCACATAAATCGTTCATCGTATTCCAAATGAACGTGGAAATTGCTTTCTTGCATGGTTCGTTAAAGGAAGACCTGTATGTGTGTCAACCTGAAGGTTTCATCGATGTTGATCACCCAAGTCATGTCTACAAGTTAAAGAAAGCACTCTATGGGTTAAAGCAAGCACCAAGGGCATGGTACAACGAATTGTCAAAGTTTCTCCTACATAATCACTTCAACAAAGGATCCATTGATCCAACACTGTTTATAAGATGTTTCGACGATGACATCTTAGTGGTACATGTCTATGTAGATGATATTATATTTGGTTCTACAAACCCTAGATATACCTAATTATTTGCTGACCTTATAAAAAGCCACTTCGAAATGTCGATGATGGGGGAAATGACGTTTTTCCTTAGTTTACAAGTTAACCAATCCCCCTGTGGCATCTTCATAAACCAGTCCAACTACGTGTTAGAAATCCTTAAAAAGTATGGAATGAAAACTTGTGATCCCATCAGCACATAAATGGAGATCAAAGACAAGCTTGACCTTGACAAGAATGGGACTCCCACCTATGCTACGAAATATCGAAGCATGATCGGTGCCCTAATATATATTACGTTAAGTAGACTGAACATTATACAAGCGACTTATTTATGTGCTCGGTACCAGGCTCAACCAACCGAGAAGCACCTCAAAGAGGTTAAAAGGATCTTTTGTTATCTCCGGGGAATCGTCAACATGGGTCTTTGGTATACGAAGGATTCTGGTTTTGAACTAACTGGATTTTCAAATGCTGATTATACGGGATGTCGAGACTCCTTCAAGAGTACTTCCGGTGGAACTCAATTCTTAGGCGAAAAGCTGGTGAGCTGATCCTCGAAAAATCAAGACTGTACAACGCGGTCAACTGCGGAAGCAAAATATGTGTCACTATCTGCTTGTTGTGCCCAAGTCCTTTCGATGCGGACACAGTTAACGGATTATGGCTTTCACTTTAAAAATATTCCTATCTATTGTGATACAAAGTCAGCCATAGCCATATCCTGCAACCCGGTTCAACACTTCAGAACCAAACACATCGCAGTCCGCTACCATTTCATCAAGGAGCACATAGAAAAGGGTATGATTGAACTGTATTTTGTCAAGACGGATTACCAATTGGCTGATATTTTCACCAAAGCCCTTCCAGTGGATTAGTTTAAATATTTGATTCATCGCCTTGGTATGCGCAGTTTGTCTCTACAGGAGCTTGAACGTCTTGCAAAATCACAGTAATTCTTTGTATATATTAATCAGAAAACAAAATATAAAAATATATAACCTATAAAAGCAAAATACAGAATCAAAAAATTTCAAAAATACCAAAAATAATCTTCTCCGGCATGTCTCTTGTAAATCGATAACATTTACACACCTAGAAATGTTGATTAATATTGACACGGGTGTATAAATGAAGTTCGAGCGAGAGTTTCTAAAAGTTTTTAACACATGTCTCTTCAAAATTTCTAACGAATTTTAAGTAAATGTCAGCTTAGGACTCAGACTTCAAAGAAAGGAAAATGTTCATTTATGAACATTATTCCTCAACAACGGGAAGTTCATATCTTCTCGGTCTTGAGCAAAGTCATATAAACATTCAAAGTTTTGAATGCTCAAGAGAAGTATTAAGGAAATGATAATTAATAAGATAAATTCAACATCATCTTCCTGTTGAGCACAGTTTTTCACGATATTTTCAAAAGAAATATTCAAAATCTTTCAAGATTGTGTGCTTAACAAACTCATGCTCTAAGTTTTCACGCTAATCTATATTTTAGGGGGAGCATAAATTTCATAAATTGAAAATTATCTTTAAGTAATTCTCTTAGCATGCAACATTGTGTTCCCCATGACCGCTCATTCTACAAGTGAATCAACGTACATTAACTTGTATTTTAATTCACTTGTTAAATCAAAAATTGTCACCACATATGCAATTTTTATGTGATTAATATCACTTAATAACGGATAAGATCTCTTGAATATAAGTGCTTTCCCCATCCTCGCATGTGCAAAACTCTTTCATAATATGATGCATATGTGTAGGGGGAGATTTTTGGTGAATCTGAAAACTCTCAGGTGATATAGAAAGCCCTCAACGTGTATTAAATGATTCTCGAAACACGTTGATTGAATTTTTCAATGGTTTTTATGGCTATATGGAAAGTCCTAGATCCGACCATCTGTAGTGATTACGGGAGATTTAAGGCGGTTTAGGTTATGGTATCTTGTTCCATGATCCAGACCAGAGAAACCGGATATGGATCTAACCAGGGGACATTTCCTTAGTAGAATAGAAGTCCTTAGGTATGATTAAAAAAAGGAGTAAAGTAAGATTAGGAAGAATGTTATCCAATGCATGAGTTATCAACGGAACAATCCTAACATGATGATAATAAGGATGAGTTGGAATAACATTGAAGGGGTTAAAAAAAGAAAAAGAATTATAAGGATAAAGGGTGTAAAGAAAGAAGCCCTCCATACATCTTTAGGCAGAAATCAGGTCAATGCATAATCTATCGGTAATCACAAAGATGATTCTGGTATTGAAGACAAGTCATCATGGACCCAGTGATGCAAAGTACAACCCATCCCAGCTACTCAGACTTCTCTCAAAAGAAGTTTGTTTCATTTCTCATGGAGATCAACATGCTTCTATCGACTTTCTCACTCCGAGATCATAGGTATTGAAAAGGTGGCAGTCCGCTCCAGCCTTCGATCACCAAATAATAAAAGTGCACTTATAGAGTCTAGAGCCAACGAGATCAATCAATAAATCTTATTAGGACACAATTCCATATACACCTATTGTTCATTATCAAGAATGCAAGCTGTACAAGAGTCCAACACAAATGTAAATATAATCTGTGTGAATTAATGAGAATTGACGGAAACATAAAACTTTCGATATGTTTAAAAATCTTTATTCATTAACATGTCGACTGATTTTCAAACAAGTTTTTCGATCTCATGTCCATTATGGCAGCCTCAAAAGGGCATCTGGCCATGGGAAGACTAAACACGTATTGATGACTCAATCAGTCAGATAGTAACTAACTGAATCACTCTTATCGTGATGTCTGCTTTGAGACGTTCCAGTAATGAGAACTAGCAAGTACGGTGAATTTGATGCTTATGCGTTAGAGAATCCAACACTTTGAGCTGTAAACCCTGTCAAGGGATTCCTTGAATCTACCTGATCACAAGTACATTATGTATATTGTAAAACGGGGAACTGGTGGTTATCGCAACCTAAAATCGACGAAATGACAAAGACATATTTGTCCATATCTGTTGTTTATCACTACCTTAAACATGGAGGACAAGTCGATGGCATATCCACCATATTCCAACTGAGTCGCAATCAAGGCCACATTCTCATTCTCAAAGTTCAAGGATACATTCAATGACATTAATCAAAACTTGATGACAATTCTGAATTTCAAAGATACACTTTCATAAGCTCTGAAAACAAGAACTTCCTCAAAGAACGTCAAGCACATGATTTCTAGTAGATCAAGTCACAAGGTCTATGTTGAGGAAGATTGTCAGCCTTCAAGTGATGTCAAAGTATGAGTATGTTGGTTAAGAAGTGTTACAGTCAAGAAAGATCCAAGATGTTCTCAAGGCTAAAGACCAAGATATCAAGTTAAAGTTACAAGATATCAAGATAAAGATCAAGTTCAAAGATCACAAGCATGCAAAAGGAACTTCAAAAGAATTCCCGAGAATACAAGGCTCCATGGTTCAAGACATCACAAGAAGTGAAGCCATAAGTTCAATGACCACCCCTTTGCGGGAGATTGTTAGCTTCGTTTTTAGTAAAGTGATGGTCATTATTTATTCCCGAGCCTTGTATAGGAAATCTATAGTTTACGGGAATTGTTTAAGCTAATTGGGCGTAAGTTACAGGCTTGAAGCCCATTAGTTAAGTTGTTTCGGCCCAATAAAGTCCACACGAAAGCCCAAGAGGCCAAGCCCTCTCATGGGTATAAATACCACCCTCCCAGCTTGTTAGGAGGGTGTTGGTTGCATTTTTCTTCAAGTGTAATCCACCATTCTCTTTCTTTTTTACATATTTCTTTCTCTCTCTAAGATCTTTCTATTTTAGTGTGTGATGATGATATGATATAAGCTAACAGAAACTATAGCACCAACTTATAGTATTTCAGGAATGGGAATAGAAAGCACATTCAACTTGTTAACAAGAATTTGGAGTTCATGCACTTGCTCCAAAATAGGTTTCTCGTCAACCATTTGAAAATTAAAGAACTTAGAAATAAAATATCTATTAGTACCTTATTCCTGTTGCTTGTACTTAAACTCCAAGGCCCTCTATAACTTTTTCGGATTGGTGATAGGATCATAAACATCATACAGCCTATCCGAAAGCGCGTTCTTGATGTGGCCACAACATAAGGTATCATCTTCCTTACGTATCATCCTTTGCTTCTCGAGCTCGAGAACTTCATTCTGATCAACCGCTTGTTCTTCAGCGGTAACGGGATTGGCAAGAATTGGAGCCAACAATGGATCAAGAACATAGAAGATCTTGAGTATGATCAACAAGAACATCTTGTCAGCCCATCGGGTGTAGTTACACCCGTCAAATTTGTCCAACTTGACATATTCCTATACGAAGGTTGGATGATGATTCTCCAGCGTCCATTGAAAATTAGAAACCTTTAAAGATTGTTGTATATTATAAAGTACCAAAAAACACAACACCAAGGCAACCCGAAAATGACTCGAAAGGAGCCTTAGAATTACAACAAACAAACACCCTAAAAAGACAGCAAATGGAACTGCACAAGAAGAACTTCTTTGTCCTTTTAAGGTTTTTACGGAGTCCATTTGATCGCTTTGAGCCTACGTACCGTACACCCCAGGATTAATGCAGTCTCGTAACGGTTTATTGTAAGCGAAGCAAGATCCCGTAATGCACAATCGGTTTGAAGAGTAAGAAAATATTCTGGAGAGTATGTGAGGTAACTAAGCTATAAGAGATGCTGATTTTGGTGTGTCCAATGATAGAGGTTTGAGTCTCTATTTATAGATGAGGAAACACAGTTAAACCCACGTACTATGTAACTGTTCTCTCATGATTCTCTTCCAAAAATCACTCACACATCCCTTTTTCTTCGTGTTATATGTGGACTAAGTGAATCATGAAATAACCAACTATTTTGAACAAGTCAAGCAAGGCATGGAAGACTTGTATATAGATGTTAGAACATGCATAACCCCCGCCATGCTCTTTATTCTGACATAATTCATATTAGTTCAAAGTTGTTTAATCAAACTTATAAAACAACTTATAAATTAATCTGTTTACCAACTTATAAACATACATATTTTCTTTATAATGTTCAACTTAGTATTAGAAAATTAATGTCACTAATATATTAATTTCCAACACGGTTTTGTAAGATTTGTGAACATAAAAATTATAACTAAACTTTCATTTTTGATTCATAAGATAAATATCTCTATACCTGAATAGACGAACAATACCTCTTTTTTCTTAAACATTAACCCATCTTAACAAGTAATATATTTTGTCTATATGTCATATAAAGTGTGTTTAGTATGTGAATAGGTTTGTAACGAGTTAAAATTTAACCCGCGCGTTGCTGCGGGTGCTAATTTGTTAGTGCAGCGTGTTTTTTTTCTTGCTATGTTGTTCGAGGGGTTTGGCAAACTTTTTTCATATAAAGATTGCTACTTACCTTAGCTGTTATCGTTTACATAAGACGGACGCATACAAAAGATAGCTTGTTGTCCACGGCATTTAACTGATGTGTTGTAGTTTTCTTTTCATGGTTATCAAAATTGAATCGATATCAGTATCGTTTACGGCAATTAAGGGAACAAATTGGACATAAATGAAATTTGGGTAAAATAACTATATTAAAACGAAAAGAGTCTGCAAACAACAGTTGATACCAATACAAAGCATAGGAAAAAATTCTGACCCCGAGCCAAAAAGCAAATCTAACCGCCTTGTTCTAGTACATAGCTCTAGATATGTGATGCACTACCACTGTTTTATTAAATGCTGGATCAATCAATTATGCCTGAAAGTAATAGTAAAGTATACGGGAATCAATTAAAAGGATATTACAGCGGAACAAAAATGGAATAAATTTAACCAAAAAGACTACTACCGAAGATACTATTTATTTAACAAAAAATAGCTAACATGTTTGCGAGAAATCAAGGACGCAAAAAGGCAATTATAATCATTTTCATCCAAAGACATGCGAAAAGCTGTAGAATAAATGTATTCATACCTTTACCTGGACATATATATTATGGTCCTGTTGAATGAACGTCATAAGAGTCAGGACTATACGACTAATCTTTGTGTCCAAACCTGGCAGATCTTTTTTTGTCCATAACTCCTAATGGCCGCATTTTTGTGTCCAGCTTCATTGATTATCTTTTCATTATAGCATATCCAATTGCATGCGTCTGAAACAACATAAAGATTACATAGAATATGTAACGTTCGCACTGTGCCTCGAATGGAGTGCAGGCGTATCATAGTAACGACATGGAGTTATTTGTTCACATGGCAATACAGATAAACTTACATGGAATCATACCATTATGTTCAGTTACCAGCTAAAGATTTATTTACAAATTGTTCTATGTTACCTGTGAGCACGTGGTTCGGATTTGTTGCTTGGCCGTCAGGTTGGTTGATCTTGTAATCTAATTGATTATAGGAAACAAAGTTGAAATAATGTTATGGGAATCCGTCGGCTGGTTTATTTTCAAATTTTGTGAGAATGCGGGCGAAGTAGTTAATGTCATTGGTATCCATGTTTGCATGTATTGCATTACCATGTGAACATTAAAGGCAGTATTAGATCAACGTTAACATTAGGTGCGGTTGTTGTGCATTTCATTGTGTGGGACGCACCTGTCTGTCTAATAGAATGGAACGGTAGCCTGTTAGTGTCGTTTTTGGTGGGGTCCGAGCTATCCACATGCGGTAAACTTTTGCTTTTGTTGCCCTATTTCTATCTCCTGGTTTCAGATCGCTAATGTTACACATGAAATACGATAAATAATATTCCTTTGAAATATAGGACTTACAGCATCCGTAAGCATGATCTAACTTGGGAATCATATGACCATTTCAACTTAGCGATGTTTATCTTACCTTGCTTCAAAAGGCTGATAAAGAAAAAAAGGTATAAATAAATAGCACCGCGCTCTCTGTATAATGATCTAAACAAACGATTCTTTTACATTTCGTTTTTTCTTTCTTGTTATTACCAACACTATTGTTACGTTAGTCTGATATTGGAAAGGGATAGTCACATACAGATTTTTGTTATCCGATCTGAAAGCATCAACGTTATAAATTTAAATTTCTTTAGTGGAAATAGATGTCAAACAAATGCTATATGCAAGTCTTAGTAGCAATCGACAATATATTAGAATATGGTAATGTGCAAATAAAACTAAAGCAACATCGTTGCCTAAACCATGTACACACGTACACCATATCACCATATCACATTAATGAATTAAATAAGGACTCTTTAAGCAAAAGTTACAATATATGAACATTCGTATTAATGCACGATCCAAACATTAACCACAAAATGCTCTTCAATTAGCTGCAATTTTAAGTGTCCGAAATTCTCACACTAACATATATTTAGATAATATGCACAAACTATTACCGAACTGATGATCCAAATACTTGCACCGTACAAAGTTGTTTCATTCTAGTTCAATTATTGTCATTGTTGTTACAAAACATTTTGTCTTTACATGCTTAAGATAAAAGATATGTGCATATATTCCAACAAACTCATAAGACCAGAATCAAATGCACCATAATTGATCAAATCACATAAAAACCAAATCATTGATTACCTATAATTTTATAAAGAAAGTAAACATTGTTAAAGAGAAACTTCTAAGCAACTTAGAGAGAACAAATGCAATTATGAAACCAACTGCTAAATCCACCATAATCAAAGCTAACATCATATATAACCAATCAAGCCTATAAATTAGATATAAATTGAAAAACATACCATTAATTTAAATCTTGTATCCAAATGTGTTGCTGCAACAAAAAGAAAACATAATACTTGATGACAAACATTACCTCTCATTAATCTTGTTTCATCAGGTCCGGTCCGTCGTCTCTGCTTCATCTCCGAATGGTTCGACCCATGAGAAGTCATCTACAAATTAACACATATTTACCGAAATCTCATAAAAAAATAACTCAAATAGCAAAAAAAAACCCTTTAAACAAAAGGCCCAACAAATAAGCTCATATAAGAAAAAAAACAAAGTATAAAACATGAGACCTAAAAAATAAACCAGCACAAAAAAAATTAACGCCCCGCAGCATCGCGCGGGCAATTATATAACTATAGTTAAACAAGCAAAAGTACCCGCGCGTTGCTGCGGGGCGGGTTATTTTTTATTGGTGTGCCTAGGCATAAGAACCCGCGTGTTGTGGCGGAGCTAATTTTTTTTACTTAGGGTAAGCGGTTTTTTTTCGCGCCGTTAAGTACGCACGTTGCTACAGGGTGTTATCTTTATTTTATTTTTTATTTATTTTGTGTGGGATTATTTTTTCGGTCTCATGGTTAATAGTTTTTTTTATATGGGCCTATGTATTGGGTCTCATGGCGCGGGTATTTTTTGATCTGAATAAACTCAGTATTTTGTAATTTTTTTTATTATGTTGTGCCGAACAAATTTTTTTTTAATATTATTTTGTGCGGGTTTATTTTTTTGGTCTCATGTTTTATAGTGGTTTTTTTATATGGGCTTATGTGTTGGGCCTCATGGCGCAAGTATTTTTTTATCTGAATAAATCATTTTTTATTTTGTGCCGAGTATTTTTTTTATTACGTATTAAAAAAAAAAAATTTGGCCCGGCCCAAACTGAGAGCTTATTGGGCCGAGCACTGTAGCAACTATATCACTTTTCAAATGTGTATGAAGATAATACAATTGCAAAGTAAATTCTAAGTAAAAGCTCATTTGGGTTGGATCTGGGTTATGACTATCAGGCCATGAGTAGCCCACTAAAAAACCTACTGTAGCAAACACGTTAAAACGGCAGCGTTTTAACCTAAATATGGTTTTTTGCGGTTTTTTTTTTGTATTTTTATAATTTTGTATATGTTATAAAACTGTGACACGGAAAAAACGGAACGAAAAATATAAAGTTTAACAGGTTAAAAGTATGAAACTGTCAAAAATTACGAAACAGAAACTGATAAAAAACTGTGTTGCACTGTAAAAATGAAGGTACAAAAGAAATCTTTTGTACCTTTTGACACTATGCAGTGGGCCAGGGGTACCAATAGGGGTACCCATATATAATAGCAGAAAAGAAAACTGTAACATGTCATTGGAATAAAATATTCACCGTTGCACACTCCGAATATAAAGATTTTTTTATATATTTCAAAACGCTCCCTGAACTTTAATCTATTTACGACTTTTTTATATAAAAAACTTTGTTTATCAAATATGGAGCGCATATCTATCGATTCATTCGAAAAAAAAATGTCACTGAAAAGATCGTCGAATTGCGAAGAAAACGAGCCAAATATTGCACTGCTTCTGACATGCGTACGATTTTATAAAGAATGTTGAAGTTTAATATATATATATATATATATTAAAAAACGATCTTTAAAACGCACCCTGAACTTTAACCTATTTACGACTTTTTTATACAACAAACTTTATTTATCAAATATGGAGCGCATACCTATCGATAATTCAGAGAAAAATGTCACTAAAAAGATCGTCGAATTGCGAACAAAACACGCCCAATATTACAATGCTTCTGACATGCGTACGATTTTATAAAATATGCTGAAGTTTAATATATATTTATAAAATATTTACGAAAATAGTATTTGAGGTTATCGGTTCATTGTAACGTCAGCCCTAACGACCGACAAATAGTAATTGGCGTTATCGATCCGTTGCGAAAATAGTCCCACGTGCTCCGCGTTTAAAAAGTTCACGACTTACGATAAAATAAAAAATAAAAAAAAAATTATAAAACGCACCCTCAAGTTTGCTAAAAGTTACAAAACTAACCTTCAACTTTTATCTATTTACGACTTTTTTATATAACAAATTTCATTTGTCAAATATGGAACGCCGATTTATCGATTCATTCGAGAGAAAAAATGTCGCTGAAAAGATATTCGAATTACGAGCAAAACGAGCCTAATTGCAGTGCTTTTGATATGCGGACGATTTTATAAAAAATGCTGAAGTTTAATATAAATTTATAAAATATTTACGGACATAGTCTTTGATGTTATGTAAGGTGAGTCTTAACGACCGACAAATAGTAATTGGCGTTATCGATTCGTTGCGAAAATAGTCTCGCGCGCTCCACAGCAGCGCGCGGGTTACGAATCTCGTTTTTTTAATTTATCAAAAGACATGAATCAAACGCACCCTCGATATAAATTTTTCAAAAGCATCGACCCACTTCAACAAATAATATATTTTTGTCACCTTTAAACTATACAGCAACTAATGTTTCCATTAAAATCCAAAATGTTTACCTTTATCTTAACTTTTTGTGTGTGTTCTAATGGTGTTTCTTTGCATACTCTAAAATAACATTTATTAGTGGTTCAAATTTTATCCTCGTATTAATCATATCTTTTATCACTCTATGAAGCATGGACGGTTATCCAATATATATTTAATAGGAATATTGCGGTCGAAAGGGCTTACATGAAGTGTGGTTTGTGCGTCAAGGAGGTTTTGCACTCGTGCTACGCTGCAGAGTTTGCGTTAAGGACTAACTTTGTAACCGACGGATAACCTCAGAGACTATTTTCGTAACTTGATAAACAAGGATAATTCATGAATATGAATGACCAATTACGTAAAATCTGTGTTGGAGTAATTTCTTTTTTAATCTTAAAGTTTATTCAATTTTTTTAATAAAAAAGTTAGTTAACGGTCGTTACCTAACGACCGTTATTACTGTTCTTTTTACTGTTCACTCACTCTATAATTACTGTTCATCGAATTTTTTATTTTTATTTTCTGTCTCGGAGCTTAAGGACCGTTAAGTGCACTTAACGCCCATGCCTTTTGTTATATATAGGAAATGTATACGGGTATTAGGATTTAATATTTCTTTTACGATGTACTAGTTTTAATGCCCGTGCATGCACGGAGTTTAAACATTATGTTTTTTTTAAATATATATAATTTTTATTTTTTCTATTTTATAAGTTATGTATAGATAGAGTATTATAGAAATTATATGAAGAGAATAAATTTATTAAATCTTTTATAAATTACGTAGTAAGATAATTATTAATTTTTTTTTTTTGATTTACCTGTTTTTTGATTCGATATTGTAAGCCAAATAATCCTAGCGAAACTACCCTTTTAGTTTTAATCATAGCGAACATGAATGACCAATTACGTAAAATCTGTGTTGGAGTAATTTCTTTTTTAATCTTAAAGTTTATTCAATTTTTTTAAAAAAAAGTTAGTTAACGGTCGTTACCTAACGACCGTTATTACTGTTCTTTTTACTGTTCACTCACTCTATAATTACTGTTCATCGAATTTTTTATTTTTATTTTCTGTCTCGGAGCGTAAGGACCGTTAAGTGCACTTAACGCCCCTGCCTTTTGTTATATTAGGACTGTATCGGGTAATTAGGAGTTTAATATTTTCTTTTACTTGTACTAGTTTAATTAGCTCGTGCATGCACGAGTTTAATCAATTTATGTTTTTTTTAAATATACTATAATTTTTATTTGTTCTATTTTATAAGTTAGTATAGATAGAGTATTATAGAAAATTATATGAAGAGAATAAATTTATTAAATATTTTATAAATTACGTAGTAAGCTAATTAGTAATAAATAATTTTTTTGAATTTACCTGTTTTGTTGGGGGGCAAAAAAATTCGATCATTGTAAACGCCAAATAATCCTAGGAAATACCTTTTTAGGTAGCCCGGATGAGTGGAGTTCGGCTGAAAGTGAACCTCCGAACAGCAACACGGGGATTTAAATTTTCTCCTCGTTATATCGAACCGATTGTCTTCTACGTTAGAACAATAGTGTCCAATGAAGTAAATACTTTTTCAGAAAGTTCAAATGTTATAATTTCAGTAAGTATTAAACCAAAAGAAAGAAAATGTAATTTCTTTCAAACCCATCAATGATTGCTAGAAAACTTTTTTCTTTGTATATCCGATAATTTATGTGCTTCGACGTTTTTCTATTCGTTGTCCAACTTGATTTTACTACCGATAATGAACATTCCCACTAAAATTCTGGGGGAAGATTGAGATAGTGATTAAATATATGTTAAATATTGGTTGAAGTAAGAAGTATTTGCGTTTGTTGTGTTTTGAAAATATAAAGTCTAGGTATAAAGTTTAAAGAGGTTATTGGTTTTATTTTTTAAAGTTATTAGTCTAATTGTAAAGTTTATAAATATACACTTAACTCCATATAATTTATTTAAAATTAAATTAAACCACTAAACTTTTTTTTAAACTCCTCTTTTTTCAAGTTTTTGTTTTCGTAAATTTGACACATATATTTTTATGTGTTTTTTTTTCTACATCAAAATTCTCCACCAAAATTTTTTAATCTTGACAAAATTAATTCAATTTTGACTTTTTATTGACCAATCAGAATGCACGATTTTGCGTACGTGGCAAAATCAAGCCATCTGATTGGTCCAACTTTTTAATTCATAAGATTCAATTTGATAGAAAACTCCGAAATGATGTAATTCTTTTATTATATAAAAAGATAACATGCATTACAATTTTTTTTCATGATATACCTTTTCTAGTGTAGGGAATTTAAGAATGTTCATAACTAGGAGATTTACCAGGCGCATTTCAAAACGTATATTTGTTTATCGTGCTGATAAATTCATATATGTATCAAATTTGTTTAAACACATAAAGATGTTAAACCTACAAGTTCTTGTTGTACCATTAACGAGCTTTTAAACCCGCATTCTGCGACGAGGTGTTTACATACGCAATTCGTTTTTTGTTTTTGACCTGTGCGTGTTCTTTGTGGCAAAGTATTAAGTTGCCAAAGTCACCAATCAAAAACAAAATTCTTAACTCAAATGTATATATGTGCTTAAAGAATAGTATTGATCATGTCACGTACAATTTAATGGTTCTATCGAGAGTTGGTTGCATATAATACTCGCACGCTATAGGAGTAAGTGTAAGTTAGACATGTGCACATTCATATGTTTCATGCTTGTGGTTAAAATAAATTTTTCATATTGCGTTTGTTTTCTTAAGGGATCTTCTTCCAATTATTTGTCCTCTTCTTTAGGGGTGTAAAGCCTGATGAAAAAACCAGATCACATGAATCCTTCCCCTATTTTAGATATAGCCTTTTTAATGAGACAATTTAATTCAAATGGATCATCAGATAACATTTTATCCAAGCCCTCTTGATTTTTTGGAGCCTTACGGTATGAGTCTTCCAGACCATCCTCATCATCATCCCCCCAAATTTGTCCTCCACTTCTGAATCAATAGTGTTGGTACAAAAGTTGGGTTAGGTTGTGTTTGGCCCGAATAAGCAGTTACTCGGGTATGAAGCACCTTGTTTTTATACCAAGTGAATTTGTTTCAGGATCCTTGCACAAGGAATAAAACACCGTTAACCTTATCGTGAGAGCGGATCCCACGATTAGACTCCGGCGTGAGAGTAAGTATATACTTTGGAGGGTAATCAAATGTAATTAGGGTTTATGCGATACATGTATTGATGACAATTGAGTTCTTTTTATAGGCTAAATAACCTCTAGGGTTTCCATATCTTTCGGCCCAAGATACGTCCGACATATAAGGGATTCGGAATTATCCTAACTTATTTAAATAAGTAGAGTATATCTCTTATTTTATTAGGTTATCCCTTTCCAACAATAGATTTTGAAGATGCCGCGGCCACGGGCCATGTGCTGACAGCCGCGACCCGTAGGTCCAAGTGGCCGTGACCGCGATGTGTGGGATAGAGGCCCATTGTCAACTACCAAGCCCATAATAGTATGAATGGGTCGGGTCGGCCCATACCATACGTCATCATGTCCTCCCAGTCTAGGAGTCGTGGCCGCTGTCGGGACCGCGATCACGGTTGCTAGACTACCAAATGCCTCGAACCTTACTGAACGTCTAATGTCCCAAACCGTATGTTCAACTTCGTCTCGCAATAATAGGACTCATTTATCAAGAAACGGTAAAAATGGCTGAATGATGGGACACGTGGGCCCATAACCGTTTCATCTACCCCCTCAATCTTAACCATCCAAAGAGTTAGTGGGGGACACATGTCAACCATCCAACTAGGCACAACTGTCAAGGACATAGTATAAATAGGGCAAGCGACCACTGTTTATGCTTCTACATCTTTCAAATTGAACCGCCATTTTTACACACACAGCTGCACAAGTCACTTATTCCCACGGAATCCCAACACCGCAGGTTAGTACACCACGCCCCTTATTGAAACTAATTAAAAAATGGTTAGGGATACAATACAACTTGAGGACGCCATATCAACCATATCCCAAGAATATCTTCTAGAGTTCACCTCCGAGTATGGTATACCAGAGAACTTGCATCATGAGTTGCCTGGCCCAGAGGAACCCATCGTGGAGTTTCCGGAGGGCAAAGTCGGTGTTTACACCAAGTTTTTCGAATTTGCAAACTTTCGTATCCCCATTTCACAATTCCTCTTTGACATTCTTGGTCATTACCAGATTCATCTTTCACAATTGTCAGTGATAGGCGAAACCAAAGTGAGTCACTTTGAAATCAACTGTCGCGTCCTGAACATAATTCCCACTCTGAATTTATTTCGCGTTTTCTACGTTCCCTCGTACAATTCGGGATGGATGTCCTTTAGCAAACAACCGGGAAAAAACATCCCACAGTGTTATACAAATCCCCTTGATTCCCTGAAGAACTGGAACAATCGATTCTTCTGTGTAGACGAGAAAGTATTTCCCACCGTCGTGGAATGGCGCACAAACACCCCAAAGAATGGGATGCCATCAGCAGACTCTTATTTCACGGCAGACGTGGCGACTTTGAACACACGCCGCACCCCTATCCAAAAACAACCAGAAGCTCTATTATGCCTAGTAGGGCTGAGTCGGAACTACTTTCTGGGGGACGACGTGTATCCCACATTTCACTATGACGATGACCGGGGTGGGTGTTTATAGACTGTTTTTACCTTTTACATATTCATGAAAGAATACTAACAGTTCCTGTGTGAATGCAGACATGGACTTGTTCAACTTGATCAGTGCCCCGAATCCTACCAAGGTGAAGACCGGGACGCGACCTCGTGCCGTCCATGAGGTGCCACTACTGACTGTCACTACAAGCCGTGTGATAGAGATGGAAGACACGACGGTAGCATCAGGATCCTCAGGGACACCTTCCACCCTAGAGAAATCGCCTCTGGATTTTGCCAACGAAAACCCATCCCCACTAATTACTAAGGGGGACGGGACGGAAGATCAAGTTCGGGACGAATTGTCGTGTGAAATCCCACCGAAAGAGAACCCAACGACCCCGTAGGTCATTCCAGAGCTGGAGAAAGAAGTGGCCGCCATGGGGCCCCGTGTGAACAAAAGGCGCCGTAAAAGGGGCAGTGATGAGGTTGACGCAAATGTACCGCCCAAGGTGTTGAGGAAGGATCATGCTGTCGTCCGCCCTGAACAGAGTACCCGCGGAGGGAAATCCTTTGCTTCGATGGGATTAAAGGCGGGCTCTACCTTCGTCACTCCTTCTACATAAGAGACTCCTGCCGGTACTACGAGTATGAGCCACCCAGATCCGCTGTCCTATGCGAAACCACAACCGCACACCGAGTGAGACATTGCCAAGTAAGTGATCCAATCTTAATGTTTTCTATTTTGTTTTTCCCACAAGTATAGTCATACTAACAAATCACATGCGCCTTATAATGTGAATGCAGGTCTTTCGAGATCCCCACCAGAAATATGGCCACCGCGGAGGTGCACGACCTGTTCTCTGCGGAGAGTCCGGAGTCAGGGAAATCGACCTCCGTCCCGTCCGGGGATGGGTCGCCAGGAGGTATCTACCAGCCAGGGTGGGGCGTGACCAACAGCTGCCGCCTGGATACCCCGAACGCATGCCAAGACGTGGTGGATCACATAGCGCCGCCGGGGTACTTCTCTGAGTTGTGCCATCTGCCCAATGCTGATTTTCTGAGCTAATACAACATAAACCTGGCGCGGCAGGTGGCGATGGGTTCTTAACTAAGGCTAAGATTTGAACAAGAGGTCAGATTGTTGAAGAAAGCCAGAGCCAAGATAGCCAGACGGGATAAGAGGATCCAAGTAAGGGAGGAAGAGATTAAAAAGCTGGATCAGGAAGTTAAATCCATCAGGACCGTGGAAACGGAAGTGCACGGCCTTCGTAATCAGGCGAAGAACTTAGAGACCCTACTTGAGGCTGAGGTAGATATGAACAAAGCCGCAGAGGCTAAAAATGGGGAACTGGCTAAGGAATTAGAAAGCCTCCGTGTCCAGTTTACGGGTCTTCAAGTTAGCAACAATCAGCTATCCCAGCAAGTGTCTACGCTCCAGGATCAAGTCACGGGTGAGGAAAGGATAAAAGCCGCCTTTGAAGAGTTCAAGAAATACGAGGATGACCGGGTGAACTCTCGGTGTGCGAAAATAGATGCAAGATTGGATGCGATGAGCATAGATTTTAATGAGGAGTTGTACCCTCATATGCTGACGGCGATCGCAGGTCGCCAGTGGGTTATCGGGCACGGTCTACACCTAGCTGCCATGAAATGTGATGAGTCTACGGAACTGAGGCAGGTATTTGCCGATGTCGTGTCTCCTAGGATCGCTAAAGGTATGAGCGAGGGGCTCAAACATGGGATAGAGCACGGAAAGGCTAAGTTAGACTTAGCGGATATTGAGGCGTACGACCCTAAGGCCGATACTAAATATGTCGCAGCCCTTCATGCTTTGAAGAATTTGAAGTACCCTCTAGTCGATCAGCTGGAGAAGTTGAAGGATTCCCCCATAGACTTGACCATGGCGTCCCTATACTTGGAGAGTGATTCTAGAGAAGACGCTCCTCAGTGAATCCGTGAGCTTTGCCCCAGCTCTTCCCAACTAAAGATCCCCGTATACCCTGAGGTACGCGACCCTAAATATCCCTGGTCCTTCAAAGAGGAGATACTGTTAGAAGATGCCATCGCGGCTAACATAAGCCGCGTCGAAAAGAAGAAGAAGTGCCGGGTGGTGTGCCGTACCCATGGGGTCAGTTCTGCCCACCATGCTAGATCTGATGGCATCCCAGTATCAGTGCCTATCGTTGCTCCTCAAGGTCTTGCCATCCTGCTGGCGGATGCTGCTACACTGACTGAGATATCCAAAGATGAGGCATCTCCAAGGCTGCTTATATCCAAGTCCTTACAACCTATGTATAATTTGGACTGGCCATAGTACCGTTGTGGTACTTAAACAACATTTTTGTTTGTAATATGTCCGCGGATATTTATGGTTAACAATGTCTGTAATTTATCATCTCCTGATATATTTTGTTTATAATCGCACTTGTAGTGTCTTACATGCTCCATGGGAGTCTTTGCTTGTGTAGCTAACGTCTTAGGTACACAACAAACGAGGATACAGAATCCATGGTCGTTGGGGTTGCAACCCTCTTATACGGCAAGCAATTATTAAGGTGCTTAACCTTTGGATATCCAAAGATATCCATCATATCGTGTATGTACTTATGGAATAACAAGTAAATTATACTAAAGAAAAAAAGATTTACTTAGAAAAATTTTCACATAAAGAAGTCGCAGGGTTAGCTAGACCCCACGAAGTTTTATTCATAACTTGAAAACAAAGAGTGAAATAAAAATACATGGATTAATTTATTAGGCGCCCTAATCATAACGCAAACTTCATCCATACCCTTGCTCATACATAGCATTTCTTGAGATTGGTGATGTTCCATGTCCGCAGAAGGACCGTTCCGTCCACAGACCTTAGCTTGTATGCTCCATCTCTGAGTGCTTCTGTAACCTCATAAGGTCCTTCCCACTTTGGGCCAAGCTTCCCCCCATCCGCAACATAACTTGCCTCGTTACTACGATAAACAAAGTCTCCAGGCCTAAAAGTAACACCACGGACCCTAGCATTGTAATATTTTGTCATTTTTAATTTGGCCTTGGCTTCGCGAATTGCTGTGCGTTCACGCCGTTCTTCCAGTAAATCTAAATTTAGCCGTAGCTCTTCATCATTGTGTACGACGTCTACTACCGCGGTGCGGTACGTTGGCATTCTGATTTCCATGGGTATGACGGCTTCTGTTCCATAGGTCAAGGAGAAAGGGGTATCACCGTGGCTCGACTTAATCATCGTACGATGGGCCCAAAGGACATGGGGAAGTTTTTCTATCCAATTCTTGTTTCCCTCGCCCAGGCAGGCCTTGATTCCTTAACCCAAGCTCTTGTTTGCTCTCTCTACGAGTCCATTAGACTGCAAATGTTTTACTAAGGCAAAGCATTGTGTGATGTTTAACTTTTTACACCAATCCTTGAACGGGTTGTCGCTGAACTGTTTACCGTTGTCCGAGACTATTTCTCCTGGAAGGCCGAAGCGGCAAACTATGTTATCCCACACGAACTTCTTCACCTGACTGCCGGTGATTGTCGCCACGGCTTTCGCCTCTATCCACTTTGTAAAATAGTCCATAGCGACTATTAAAAACTTGACTTTTCCTAGTCCCTCCGGGAAAGGACCAGCGACGTCAATTCCCCACTTGTAGAATGGCCATGGAGCTGTGATGAGAGTCAGCGGTTGTTGGGGGTTTCTCGGCACAGGGTGGTGTATTTGACAATCGTTACATTCGCGTATCATATCCCGTGCATCTCGATGCATGGTTGGCCAATAATACCCCAGCCGCATGGCTTTGGCCACTATGGACTGTGGTCCTGCGTGCATATTGCATGACCCCTCATGAATTTCTCGGATCACATAATCCGCTTGGAGTGGTTCGATGCACCTTAGCCATGGCTTCAAGAACGAGCGTCTGTAAAGAATCCCTTCCAACAAATTCATATTGTCTGGCCTTAATGCGGAGTTTGCTTGCCTCCTTTCGATCGTTCGGAAGAGTCTCATCTCTTAAATATTCTATTATCGGTGTCATCCATGTTGGTCCTTCTTCCTCTACTACTGTCGCTACTTCCCTCTCTTGTATGGATTTTTCTTTAAGTACTTCGACCAAGACATGTTTTGATAAGTGCGCAAAGCTGGTTGACGCAATCTTGCTTAGGGCACCCGCTTTCTTATTTTTACTTCCTGGGACTTGGCTTATGGAAAAATTAGCGAAGCCACTGATCAGGCTTTTGGCCTTCTCAAGGTACTTAATCATATTTTCTTCTTTAGCGACATATATCCCTAGGACTTGGTTTGCCACCAGTTTAGAATCGACGCTCACGTGCACATTGCGCACTCCCATCTGCGTCGCTATCCGTAGGCCAGCTATTAGTGCCTCATACTCTGCCTCGTTGTTAGAAGCGGTGAACTGAAACCTTAGCGTGTAGGTGAACTCCATTCCTTCTGGGCTTGTTAGTATCAGCCCAGAGCCTGATCCATCAACACATGATGATCTGTCCGTGAACAGTGTCCACGGCTCTTGGGGAGTTTCGATCACCGATGCCTCTGGTGGAGCGTCGTCCGGCTTCTCAACAAGGAAGTTTGCTAGGATCTGGCCCTTCACAGATGTCCGCGGCCGGTATGTGATATTGTGCTCCCCTAGCATGACACTTCATTTTTGTAATCGCCCTGCCACGTCGGGACGTGATATCACTTGCTTGATGGGCTGTTCAGTGATGACCACATTGGGATGCGTCTGGAAGTATCTGCGTAACCTTTTGGCGGCGCATACTAGCACCAAAACTAGCTTTTCCATTGGGGTATAGTTTAGCTTGAGAGCTTGCAGCGCTCGACTCACGAAATAGACCGGTGTCTGGACTGTGTCCCTTTCGGTCATCAAAACCGCACTAATTGCTCCGTAAGAAGCGGATAAGTACATAATCAGCTTTTCCTTAGGTTTTGGCGCTACCAGCATGGGTAGTTTCGCTAAGTGCTGTTTCAGCTGCTTAAAAGCCTGTTCCGCTTCTGGCGTCCAATGGAAGTCACTTTTTTTGATGCACTTCTTCAAGGTTTTGAAGAGTAGCAAAGATTTTTCTGCCGATTTGGAGAGGAATCTATTCAGGCTAGCCAACTTCCCATTGAGGCTCTGGATCTCTTTGATTGTTCGTGGGGATGGGAGCTGCAACACGGCCTTTGTCTTGTCTGGGCACGGTTTTATCCCTTCAAGACTGATCATGTATCCTAGAAATATTCCTTCTGCTGCCCCAAATGTACATTTTTTGGGATTAAGCTTCATGTTGATCTTTCGTAACGTACAAAACGTTTCTTCAATATCCCGTAGCAGCTCTGTTTTCGTATGACTCTTGATGACCAAGTCGTCCACGTATATCTCCAAGTTCTGACCAATTTGTCTGTCAAAGGCCTTGTCTACCAGTCGCTAGTATGTGGCGCCATCGTTCTTTAGGCCGAAGGGCATTTTTATATAGCAATATACCTCGTGACTGGTGTGGAAAGCCGTCTTTTCCTCATCTTGTTCCGCCATATGTATTTGGTGATAGCCTTTATAGGCGTCCAGGAAACACTTAAAGGGGTAGCCGCAGAGGGACTCGACCTTTCAATTGATTTCTGGAAGGGGGTAACAATCCTGCAGACATGACTTGTTTAAATCTGTGAAGTCCACGCACATCCTCTAGCTACCATCGTGCTTCTTTACCATGACCGGGTTGGATAACCAGTCGTGGTAGTAGACTTCGCGCAGAATTCCTGCCTCTACGAGTTTTTGTACC
This sequence comes from Tanacetum coccineum, assembly GCA_026074375.1. Taxonomy (NCBI): domain Eukaryota; kingdom Viridiplantae; phylum Streptophyta; class Magnoliopsida; order Asterales; family Asteraceae; genus Tanacetum; species Tanacetum coccineum. Next base: position 68,744 of record BQNB010012134.1, read on the forward strand.
TCTACTTGGATTGCCTTAGCGCACTCTGGGGCCTGCCCCCATTTTTTTGTCTGACAGGGGGATATCCTTCTCGGATATCGAGTCGATGCTCGGCAATCGATCGTGGTACTCCCGTCATATCGAACGGTTCCCATGCAAATATATCTAAGTTTCCCTTCAAGAGTGTGCATAATTTCGTTCGTGCTTTTGTCGATACCGTTCCTTCAATAGTAATCTCTTGGTCTGGAAAGTCAAGGTGTATGGCCACTTTAAAATTTTCGTGACGTGCTTTAGTCTTTTTTACAGAGTCTTTAGGTGTTGCTGCAATGGTGGCGCACTCAGTTGGCATCAGGATAGTACTACGGATAGTCACTATTCCGCCATTCATCGGGAACTTGAGCATTCCGTGAGCCGTGGATGGTACTGCTTGGATTTCTCTTATCCCATGCCTTCCAATGATACCGTTGTACGGTGACAGTGACCTCACTATCATAAAATTCATCCATGCTTTTGTATAATGCTCTGCGTCCCCTATAGTTACTAAGAGCCTTAACTGCCTGAGCGGCCATATAGTTTCCCCACTAAAACCGGTTAGCGATGTAGTCGTCGGGACCATTTGGCTCTTGATTTCTGGCCGGAGCCGGTTGAAGCAGTGTTCATAAAGTACCTCCATCGAGGAGCCTCCGTCTACGTACATGCGATGAACCGCATGTCCACCAATTTCCGTTTCTATAACGAGTGGACCTTCTGTTCCCTTGTTGGCAGTCAATGGTGGGAATGTAATCTCTTTGACGCGAGCGAAGCTCTGCGTCACCTTCTATCGCGTCACTCTCTGCCACGGCTATATCATATACATGGCCGCGACTTTGTCTTTGACTAGAGCGTCCTTTTTTCTAGTCTTTTGCTGATCTCTATCTTGCCTAATTTCTTTAATGAAGTGCGAGAGCTTGCCCGCTCTTACCAATTCTTCAATCTGCTTTATTAGCTGCACACATTCATCAATGCCATGTCCTTTATCATTATGGAACTCGCAGAACTTGTTGCTGCTTCTTTTTTATACCGAGGTTACCATGGGCGGTGGTGGTTTGAACTTTCCTGACTCAACCGCGAAAATTTCTTTGGGCGTTCTGGTTAGGGGAGTAAACTTGTTAGGCCTCCGCCCATCCTTTGGTTGGTTTCGAAAGTTAGATCTCCGCTCAGAGGTGTGCCGTTTGGACTGGTCCTGTGACTTCCAAGGAGTGTGAACTTTCTTTTTCGAAGCGGCAGCTGTTTCTCCCCGTATGAAAGCCGTGGTGGCAGTCATCATTTCCTCCACAGTCTTTGGGATGTGCTCATTGAGGCATTTTGTCAATTCAGGGTTATTGACTTCATGTATGAATCCGGAGATTCGCATGCACTCAGGGGCTCCCTTTATGCGTTCGGTTTTAATTTTGAAACGCTCCATGAATTCTTCAATGGTCTCCTCATCCCTCTGCTTGATATTGTGAATTTCTACTGGATTTTTTACATACTTCTTTTGCTGCATGAAGTACCCTAGGAAAGCCGCTCTGAGACCCTTGTATCCATCTATGCTTTATGGAGGTAGCTCATCGAACCAGACCCTCGCGGCCCCTATTAAGGTAGAGTTGAACATGTGACACCATGTAGGCATTGCCCAACGTTCTACCTGTGTCGCAACTTGGAAGATTTTCAAGTGATGTTCCGGATCTCTGGTCCCGTCATAAGTTTTCACATTGTTAGGCATTCGTGTCGTCCGCGAACTTTTGAAGTTGCGGATTCGAGGTGTGAACAGATCTACATCCTCGCAAGTCCAGGGTACGGCCAAGTCTTCTTCATCTACTGGCTTGCGTGTTTTCTCCCTTGACTTCCAGTGTCCTCTGTCACTGGTGCTGCTTTCTGATTCGCGAGATGGTGGGGATTCGCTTTCCCTCCATCTCTTCACGCTACATGAGCGATCTCTATCACGAGAGCGATCTTTATACTTGGTTCCAGCCCCATGAGAGAAGTAAGTATCGTCGTATGATTCTTCGACGCCACGGAGGCGGTCTTTGATTCGGTGACGGTCCCTACTGAGGGAACGGCCTCTACTGTAAGAGTGATCCCTAGAGCTCGCCCTGCTCGGCCCGGACTTTGTTATACTTGGCGAGTAAGTACCACTGAGTCACTCATGCACGCACTTCTTATGGTGGCTCAGGCGGTTAAACACATTTCTGTCATCGTGCCTTTCCCGACCATGTGTCATGGATCTCTCATGATGGAACCTTATAGGTGAGTTTCCTGCCCTTGAGTTCAGGGAGTTCTCCCTTTCTCTTCGGATTTTCTTAGGGCTTTCTCCAAAATCCAGTCTGGTTTGGACTTCTTTTCGCTTGTCATGACGCGCCCTGTCCATAATGATCGGCAAAATGTCTTCATAGTGTTTTTTCATAGAAATCTAGGATGCTGGCCTTGGGTACTGCATCTGTTTCCTTCAACTTCTTTTCTTTGACACCATCATTCTTGAAAGTGGAAATGATGGGGGTAACGTTAGCCATTGCGCTCATTGTTTCTGAGAGTGATTCCTAGTGTTGGGTCCCATGGATGGCGCCAACTTGTTGGTATAAAAGTTGGGTTAGGTTATGTTTGGCCCGAATAAGAAGTTACTCGAGTATGAAGCACCTTGTTCTTGTACCAAGTGAATTTGTTTAAGGATCCCTGCACAAGGAATAAAACACCGTTAACCTTATCGTAGGAGCGGATCCTATGATTAGAATCTGGCGTGAGAGTAAGTATATACTTTGGAGGGTAATCAAATGTAATTAGGGTTTATGCGATACTTGTATTAATGACAATTGAGTTCCTTTTATAGGCTAAATAACCCATAGGGTTTCCATATCTTTCGGCCCAAGATACATCCGACATATAAGGGATTCAAAATTATCCTAACTTATTTAGATAAGTAGAGTATATCTCTTATTTAATTAGGTTATCCCTTTCCAAAAATAGATTTTAAAGATGCCGCGGCCACGGGCAATGTGCTGACAGCCGCGACCTGTAGGTCCAAGTGACCGTGACCGCGATGTGTGGGACGGAGGCCTATTGTCAACTACCAAGCCCATAATAGTATGAATGGGTCAGGCCGGTCCATACCATACGTCATCAAATAGCATTTGGTACCTCTATATCCCCCTTGTTATCAACTTCCATACTAGATGAATCCTCAAGAAATTCCATTATCCAACCAATGATCTCTTTAGCCCGTACCTTCGAGACATACCCTCTCACATCCACCTTGAAAGAATTTGTTATCAAAGTCTCTACTCTAGTTTTAATACATAACCGACCGGTATACATATTCATTCATTTAAAATCCATTGTGTAAATAAGTTCCCTTAATTTCGATGCAATTTGTTAAAAGTTTGATGAGTCCAAGCCTATATCGAAATGCCTTAGACATCTATCCATGCAACACGCTCATGAATAAAAAAAACTCCTTAGTTGGCTTAACAATGGAAGAGATCTAAGACTGGACACCTGCATGCTTTTGGAATTTCATACATGTTTCAATGGCCTCAAATTCCCCTGAAACCACCGAGATACTTGAGCTTTACATTGTGAAACCCTGCATTCTTACATATTGATCTCATGTTAGTACGTGATCTAAACTCCTTTACACATGCAAACACGGTCAAAGAAGCCCTTTACACATGCAAACACGGTCAAAGAAGCCTCCATGTCTTTCAAACATCCTCCATCTAGAATAACAACTGTCTCACCATTCATTTGATTATAATTCACATATTCATGCCATTCTTGAACCACATTAGCATACATCATCGCAGAGTTACCCATCCCCTTTACGTTATATGTCGGCACATGTGCATGCATTTTGTTTTTTTACCACGAACACAGATGTGTCTTTACAATCAAAATGTGTTATATTAGCAAAAATCTTTTGCATCACAATCCTA